>JABTTQ020002759.1:0-266556 GCA_016081115.2 Rehmannia glutinosa | reverse complement strand
ACATTGTATTGCTTGCAGCATCGCTCTTCGCTTCTTTTCTTTTCGCTTTTCTTCCTCATTAACCGAGCCTTGTCTTTTATTTTCCTCCTCATTCTTTTCACATATTCAAAGATTCTTCCTTTCTACTTCGATTAGCTACTTCATCATACCAAAATTTCCGCAGATCATTCTTCGCCGATCTACATATTCAATGCTTCTTGCGCAGGCTCCAGGTTGAAAACCCTTCCTCCACCACTTCTTCCTCCTTCCTCTCGCGCGCGTATATCGGATCGAGCTTTCTTCTTACCAAACAATGGGCTACCGGGTAATACGCTTTCATCGCCTTCTTTTCGCACAAACTTCCGCACTTTCTCCCGCGACAAATCCTGCAAGCCGCTATATACATGTTCTCAAGAACCTTCTGAGCCCGAAAGGGATTTAAATTCTTCAACCCGATTCGATCGCCTCCCGTAATCGGGAATGGCACTGTAATCCTTCCCCGCCTCTAATGCCACCGTAGTTTTAAGATTTCTAACACTGGCATCCGTTCTTTTCTTTTCAACCTCCTTCATCCCCGTCCACAATTTTTCTCTTACCGGACATAGGCGAAGTGTTGGAGGCGAGTCACTTTGAAGTTCTCACGATTATCGATTTGTGACATGACCTTGCCGAGGTTTTAAACAGCATATTAAGGTCACATCCTTTCACCTTTCCCCTCAACAACTTTTCCTTTCTCATTCTTCCTCTCAATGGTTGTTTTTACCTTCAACTTACTTAGGGTATTTCTTCCCTTAGCATCATCGGGGAGAGATAACCCCGAAACATCTGCGCGAGCATGAAATCTAGCTTTCCACTGAGCCGAGTTCTGCATTGAGTCTAATGCGGCATGTCTTGTTCGAAATTCGAGCGAGTGGCTTTGATCTCACTTCCATGATTCATTTCGGCCCATGAGAAAGTTAAACTGTGATTCATGTTCTCCTCAACACGCATTCTTTTCGATGAAATTCACGCAAGCTCCACCATTTCGCCCGTTGGTGTGAGAGCATGCATTCTATTAATATTGGCCTGCATCCTGCAGCCGTACTCGGCGTATTGTCAAAGACTCCAAACTAACATCTTGTTATATGCGCCCGAAATATCGGACTTGTTCATTGTCGCGTTACATGCTAGTCAGACGATACCATTCCCCTAATCCGTACCACAATCCCTCGTAAGTATCTTTGTGAGGGTGGCATCTCTATTGTCCAGGCATATCTAGTGATGTTTGGTGTCGCTCGATCTTCTCAATCTCTCCGCGTTTTCTTGAAGGCGTCTTTATCTCGGTGGCACTTCGATTCAACGGCCGTACATCAAAGATCAAAATTAAAGTCCTCCGGAACAACGGAGTCGGTGGACCATCGGATGCCGGATGTTGAGCGTCAATACATTTGTCTTTTTTCTTAATTCGGGAAAGCTCAATTGAGAAAGGGAATGTTTCTCACAAATGCATCATCTGCACATATGGGATCGATTGTATAAGTTGTTCGTGCCTTGATGATCTGCTTGAGTCGATCCTCGTCAGCTTTGGGAGCTGTAGCATGACTCCGGTCTCACTTGGGCACTTGCTGGTGGGATGGATTAGCGATTGAGCTTTCAACTTGTCCTTAACAATTTCTTCCATAGTAAGTCAAGCAATGAATTTCTTGCCCCTGGCCGCATCATCTGTTACTCCAGGACGACGGGGCTCTGGCCTGGGTTCTATCATCAAAGTTGAACTGACGAGCAACTTTAAAAGTCGCTCGACTCGCCTGGGAAGAACATCCTCACCGAAGTCCTTTTGATGAGAAACAAGAGTGGACTCCGCCGCCTTCGCATCCCATAAAGGGATATGTCGTAGTTGTCCTAGAATCATGAAGAGTTACGATCTCTTTTTCAGATTCAACATTTAGAATAGGAGTGATGTTCTCAACTTCTTGAACTTACCCATGGAAGTCTCAACCTCCCTTGGGCCTTCAATACTTCCAACAATCTCAACTACAACAGTCCTTTCACAATCCTTCGACAGGAAAGAATGCCTTATGGTCTGGGATCGCAGGCATCCGGTTGAGTCTCAACCCTCGGATTGCACTTCAAGGCCAGTGTTAACTCCCGGCATTTCCATCCTTTTTCTCGATCGCAAAGCAGTTGTCTCAACGCAGAGCAGCTGACACTTCTACTGGGACAATACTAACCACCGAGCTTCATCAATGCCACCGCTATGATTCTCTTTCTTTTCCACTTCGCTCCTTTCCGCAATGTGCGAGTCATCTCGCAGATCCTCCGACCTCGCCAAGTAGCGGGAGAGAGTTTCCTCGTGAGTGATGACGACTGGGTCACTTTTTCCAGTGCTCCCGCTACTCGCTGAGTGCTCACCATGTGGGTGTGGTAGAACACCTTCGTGCTGGGTTGCTCAACTGGGGTGCCTGTTCCTGGCCTCATCGCCATGTCCTCGACCCATCTTCAAAGAACTGGGATGTAGTCGCAAAATTATGGTTGTGGCACCGCACTACTTCCCAATGGGTCTATCTCCAGAGAGATTTAGAGGACTCTCCCGATCCTTCGAACATGGATTGCTTATGCATCATCCTGGATTCCTTTTAGAGCTACACGTCCGACTTCTCTGTTAAGAATGGGATCCATATATTCATCACTCTCCGAGAACACATCTATAGAGAGGTGAGTGTGTTGCAGAGTTCCAAGAAGAGGACATATACTGGCTTTCTTGAGTGCTTCGCTTCGTCAGCTCCGCTTTGGCCTTTTCTTTTCTCCTTGTAGATGTGCAAAATATTCAGGTAGTTATCCTCATCAAGAGCCTGAAGAATAGTGTTGAATTCGAGAAATTGCAAATAACTCCTCTTCTTCCTCGATAAACTCAGGGTGTTTAAATCAAGCCCTTTGAGTGGCTTAGCTTCCATGCCCACTCATTCACGCAGACGGCGCTGAATGTCTGATATACCGAGAAACCACAATCATATCATCATCGCTATCCTCTTCCTGTCCTTCCGCTTCAGGGATGGAAGGTAGCATACTCACGCTTGCTCGCCTTCAGCAAGATTCGTGGTAGTGGAGAGACAACCCTTTCAAAGAGACTTGGCGGTTTATCGATCATTTCAGAGATCGCACTTCTCAACAATCTCGGGAGTTTTCTCCAAATGAGTGGCAGACTAGCTGTTCTCTGCCAAAGCTTGAGATTCTTCTTTCTTCTCTTGTTCTCACTAGAGGAATTTCTGGTTCGATTCCTCTTCTTCAGTTCCTTAAGGCAGGGGCCGAGATCTTTCGGATGGAGCCGCTTTCTCGTTGGCGCCCTCTTTTTCTTATGGCCGGAGAAGGTATTTGCTTCCTTCTACGCCTCTACCGACCGAGACCAGAGACACGGCCGGGTGTGACTCGCCGCAGGGGCAGTGTGCATCCCCTGCTTTTGTCGCAGGGCAACTTTTTTCTTAGCACGCAGGGGCAGCCTTCTTCTTGGGAGGGGAGAAATAGTCAGGTCTTGGGTTCACCGATTCCCCTCACTTGTATCCGCCTTTCTTCGCATGGGCTCTTCTTCTCCGGGCTCAAAGATTAGCCCCCGAACATCTTCTTGTTTACATGGAAGGGCTTCCATGTTCGCAAGGAATTCCTTCACTTTCCATCGATGGCCAATGACAGCTATATCCGAGGGATCCTCCAAATGATCCATCTTCCTTGTACGATTTGTTCCTAACATTCTCGCGCAGTCATTGCATACCTAATCAAATTTGTACGACTTTTTTTTTCCTTCCATGATCGCAAAATGCATGACGATCAGCTTTGTTTTGACAGCTTGATTGAAATCGCCACACTTCATATACACACGCACTTTGCAACGACATCTATCACCTTTGTGGTAGTCGTCCTTCAAGCCTTCTTCTCACTGTAGATTTACTTTGCAAAGACACTCCGCTTGGCTACTTTTTCCATGCAACGCTGTTGACATCGCCTTGACTATCTCCGCATGCCCTCCGATGGCACAAAGCAAAGGCTTCGCAAGGTCCTTAGCAGTAATCAAGATGTCCTCAGGTGGACGGAGGACTCGACACCTTCGTCCTCGCACCCTCTCGCATTTGCATAGAACCGCGCCACCTCTTCAAATAGTAGGTCATCGAGTATTCCATCGTTAGAAAAGGCCTCGAGACCGGACTTTTCCAAAGATATTAGCTATCTTCTTCACTAGGGTTTCATCTAACCGCTTATCATTCCTTCAAATCCACAAATGACTCCAAAGAGTGGATTTGCTTCGATAACTTAACAAAATCGAGTTTTGGTGCCATTTTTAGAGAGTTTTACGATTAAAACTTGATAAACCCGCTTGAATTCGTGTTTTCGAGAGAAAAGAACTTGCTTGCTCCCGCTTTGAAGATGAAACAGCTTGAGTGTGAGAGAGAAAAACTAAAAAAAATGAGTATATAAGGGTTATGAAAGGACGTGTTTTTGATTTTTGAAATTTGATCAAGATCAACGACTCAGATTTAGCATGCCGAACTGCATTTAATTCCTCGCATTTAATGTGGCAGCATTTATATCCAATCATATGCTTATCGGCCTTTTGACGCACTCATTATTATTACGCCTAACGCTATCCTTAAAAACATTCCCGCTATTAAAAACGATGCGTTTTTGTCACTTAGCTCATAAATGACTTAACTTATTTCACAAATGACTTAACTCTTCTTCTCTCTTCTCTTTAAGTGACTCAGATGTCAGCTAACTCGATACAACTGACTTTCTTCGAGCATGGGTCAAGCTTCACTCGGCCGATGTGAAGAACTTGTTCATTTCTCACTTTCTATCTTCCATCTCTTCTCGATTGAGTCTTCTCGAGTGTTAACTCGAGCTCAATTAACCCTAGCTCATGCTTAAGCTCTTCAAATCTTGATTCACATAAGGCTTGAAAAATGTCGCCTAACCTGTTTATCACTTGAGATGTATTCCAAAACGATATCTTTCTTTTCAACTTGATCTCTTATGAAATGATATCCGACATCAATGTGCTTTGTTCTTGAATGCAACACGGGATTCGAGTGATTGCAATAGACTTGTTTATCACACATAATTGGAATCTCTTTTTCTTCAACTTCATAATCTCTCACCGCCTGTCTTCATCCATAAGATTGGGCACAACAAATTCGCTCGCATCTATGTACTTACTTCACACTGTGGGATGTGGCTATTGAGTTTTGCTTCTTGCTAAACCATGAAATCAATCATGCTTTCCAATCATTTGACATGTACTGGCGCATTTTTCCTCGGCCAACTCTACATCCAACATAATCGTAGTCCGATCAGAGCCAACAAGATTGAATCCACCTTCCTTTGGTACCATAAGCCAACTTCCCGCATCCCTTCAAATACCTTAGGATTCTCTTAGTCATAGTCATATGGCTTTCTTTTAGGTGCATGATTGGAATCTTGCACATACACCTACCGCAAACGTGATGTCCGCTGCTTTTGTCATTAAGAGCAAAGATTACCAATAAGTGCTCAGATCTTGTTTGATCTACAAGTTTGCCATCCGCATCCATGTCCATCTTGACCGATGTATTCATTGGTATTTTTATTAAGACTTCTTTTCCATACCAAACTTCTTCATTAAATCTCTCGTGTATTTTGTTTGACTAATAAAGGTTCCATCCTTCACCGCTTAACTTGAAGTCCTAAGAAGAAAGTCGGCTCTCTCCCATCATGCTCATTTCAAATTTGCCTTGCATGAGATTTGAGAACTTATCACACAACTCTTTGTTTGTGGATCCAAAAATGATATCATCCACATATATTTGAACAAGCAAAGATACTTTCCATCTTGAATTCTTAAGAGTGTTCGCCCACTTTGCTTTGGTGAATCCATTGTCAGCTAGAAATTGAGACAATGTGTCATACCATGCTCTGTGTGCTTGCTTCAATCCATATAAAGCTTTTTGAGCTTGTACACCTTATCTCCAATGGTCTTCTCAAAGCCCTGGAGGTTGCTCAACATAGACTTCTTCCTCTAATGTACCATTTAAAATGCACTTTTCACATCCATTTGATATACAATGAAGTTTTTGTGTGTAACATAGGCAAGAAACATCCTTATTGCTTCTAATCTTGAAACAGAGCAAATGTTTCATCAAAATCTATTCCTTCTTCGACAATACCCTTTGGCTACCAATCTTGCTTTGTTTCTTACCACGATCCCTCCTCATTCATCTTGTTTCAAAACCCATTTTGTTCCAATAACATTCTCGATGGGTTGGTCTCTCGCACCAATTCCCACACCCTTGCTTGTTTCAAACCGATTCAAAACTATTTTTGCATGGCTTGAATACAATGTGTGTCATCCAATGCTTGGGACACATCTTTGGCTCTATTTGGGAAATAAAACAAGTGAACATTGCTTTTGGCCGAGCTCTGATCCTGCTCTTACACTATCTCTCACATCTCCAATGACTAGTTGTGGTGGATGGTCTCTCACCATCCACATCGTTGTTGGGAAATTATTTTTAGATTTTGATGAATGCCATGTAAAACTTAGAATAGAAAGTTGGCACCCTATTTTTGTTGTAAATCGCATTGTAATAGATAGGATCTGGTCGAGCCGAGTCAAGTCACTATGCCCCGAACATGCTAGAAGACAATCGGAGACTTGAAGGAAGACTCCGCCGAGGGCGAGTGTGGCAAAGAAGAGAAGACAGAACTCGATCAAGGTGCAAACAGATACAAACGAGTGAAGTATCGACGTCAAGTCAACTCAAGATAGCCAAGTCCCAAGTTGAAGTGATAAAGAGTCATCCACGATTGGAAGTCGACTAAGTCACCTGGGAAGTTAAGAAAATGCAAAAGTCGAGATAATCAAAGAGATCCATTGCACCGAAGTCAAGGAAATTACTTAAACAAGTAATACTTCCATATCGCTTTTCTTAAAGTGCTCACCCTGCTGCAAAAGGAATAAACCAATGGGAAGCACCGCACCGTGTCGAACTCCAAAAGCTCAAGAATCATTCATACAAGGAAATGTCAATTCCAAGGACTACAACAAGACAAGCCAACGACCACAAGTGTCTTTTGAAAATAAGCCTATCTCTTCAATGGGCGATTTTTGAAAGATCACTATAAAAGGCCGAGAATCACTTCCGAGAGAAGGTTACCCAACCACGAACATTGAAGCTAACATTCGAATCAGAACCAAAAATTACTCTCAAGTCATTCAAATTCAATCCTCAAGCCTACATTACGAAGGAAATCAATCCAACACTCACCGTGAAGGAAAGACGACTTCAATCGCTTGAAGAGGAAACATTTGAAGAATCAAGGGGTCTACATTCCACGGAGGATTGTAGGAAGGTTCAAGGTCGAACCAAATTCTCAAGTTTTTGGAGGGCTTCGTGATCAAATCCAAGAAGCTTGAGCAAGTGGGTCAGTAGTAGCAAGGCATGCGCCGCCTGTGAAGAAATCGAGTCGCATGAGAAGCCACTGTGTGACTAAGGCATCTCCAGATCGAGTCCCAAAGGATCAAGTCAATGTGTGATCAAGACTTGTATCTGACTGTTAACCACTTTGTATATTGATCAATACTTAGTGGATTCCTCCAGAGTTGGAGAAAAGAGGAGTAGAAGAGTTACCCCATCTTCGAACCTCTATAAAAACTTATTGTGTCATTTACATTTCAAAGATTTTAATTTCTGATATTACTTTAATATCTCACGATAAATTTGCTATCCAATTGATAATCAACAAAGTGCTAAAACCAAGTATTAAAACAAACTTAACCAAATTCAAGGGTGTTAAGTCTTCAATAAAATATATCACAATGAGTTAAGTTTTTAATCAAAACAAATTTAGAAAGTTATTCTATCAACAAATTAATGAGTCCGGTGAGTGACTAACTCACGATTAACTAACTTAGCCGCCCATGAAGGACTCAACTGTGAAATATTAATCGAACGCTTTTAAAAGACTATATCGAAAAGTTGGTAAGGTTTATTCAACCCCTTCTAAACCTTACACTCACACCCTCGGGACCTACAATCGTTAAAGCAAGTCACCGGTTCAAACTCAGCCTTGCCGCACTGTGTTGTCTTGAGCAACACTTTCATCATCATTCAACCGCAGATTTTCCAATTGTCTTTGAGATTCACTATCTCATCTTCATCTTGGTTGATTACTCTAGCTTCAAACTTCAACATAAGGACTCTTTCGCATAGTCATGGGTGATTCAATTTTATCGCTTAACTCTTCAATGTCTTCTCCATTCACATTGGGCTCATCAAAAACCACATGAATAGATTCTTCTCGTGACCATAGTCCTTTTGTTCAATACTTATAGGCTTTGCTTTCACCTGAGTATCCCAAAAAGATACCTTCATCAGCCTTTAAGATCAAAAGCCTTTAGATGATCCTCGCCATTGTTGTGGATGAAGCATTTACATCCAAATATTCAAGTACCCAACATTTGGCTTTCTCCCCCAGTCCGCATTTCATAGGAGTCTTTGTCATTGTCTATTAATCATGCATCTATTTTGAGTATAAAGCATGCGTTGTTTATGGCTTCACCAAAATCTCTTAGACATCCCGCCTTTCACTAACATGGTCCTTGCAGTTTCCTTGAGAGTTCTGTTCCTTCTTTCAGCTACTCCATTATGCTGTGCAGTTCTTGCTGCAGATAACTCATGAGCAATACCATTTTCAACACAATACTGAGTAATTATCCCATTGACAAACTCAGTTCCTCTATCAGACCTTATTTTTATAATGGTTTGACTCTTCTCATCAGCTGAGGTAACTTCTGCAAGGTTTCCTTCTTTTTGCACATAAAAATTGTCCATGTATATCTTGAATAGTCATCCACCACCACTAAGGTGTATTTCTTTCCACTTATGCTGGCTGGTTCAACAGGACCAAATAAATCCATGTGCAATAGATGTAATATTCTTGTTGATAAGGGACTAGGTTTCTCCTTGAATGAAGATTTGATCTGCTTTCCCATTTGGCATGCATCACAAACACTTTCCTTCTTGTATACTGAGTCTGGCAATCCTTCCACAAGATGACTCCTTGCAAGCTTGTTGATTGTCTTGAAATTTAGATGACTTAGCTTTTTGTGCCACAACCAACTTGATCCGGCTGTGCTCTTTGCTAGCAGACAAGTGCTTGGTGTAGCAGTAGACCAATCTACCACATACATATTCTTCTTCCTTGATCCTTGTAGCACTATTTCATTTGATTCAGCATCCTTGATTTGGCACACTCCCATATTGAATCCAACATTGTAGCCTTTATCACAGAGTTGACTTATGCTGAGCAAATTGAAGTTGAGTCCCTCAACATAAGCAACATCTGTAATTTCCAATCCATTCTTCTTGATGGATCCAGTGCCCTTTATTTCCCCTGGAGCTTCATTTCCTCCAAATATAACTTTTGCGCCTCTAATCTCCTTGAATTTTGATAGATTTTTCTTGTTTCCTGTCATATGTCTGGAACAGCCACTATCCATGTACCAGGTTCCTTGGCACTCAGCTGTTCCTTCAACCTTCAATCAAGAAAATTAGTTTTTAGGTACCCATGCTTGTCTGGGTCCTGAGGGGTTAGTGCTATAAGATGATCCAACCAACCTATAGCCAAATGATTTGACTCTAAAAGGTTGCCATCTATCTGTGTCATAATCATAACTCACTTTGGCAAATTGCTTGGGGGATTTAGGTTCATACAACTGTCACTTTTGTTTGTATACCTGCGTGTGTGTTTTAGCAATTGCCTTCTTTGGGTAGTTGTGATGTTTTTGAGTGTAGTGCCAGGGTGCAAATGTGTGCTGATAATAGCTCTTTTGCCTTTGGAATGACCTTTGCTGAGTTCTAGGTCTTTGCCATTTAGGTCTTTGCCGATATTTCACATTATTCCAATCAGCTTGGTTTGGATAATTTCTACCATTCCCATCATATTTGTTTCTTTGATAAAACTTATGGGTTTTTTGGTAGCTCTGTTTATTCTTCACAGAGTACTTCCTATTTGGAGTTTACGAGGAACTCGCTGATTTCTTTTCTCACTGTCCTCTCAAAGATACTCAATCGGTTGTTTTCCTTTTCTTTATATCCAAGGCCAGTTTGTTTGTGGTTGTGCTTTTGAATGAATGTGGGTGCAACATTTGGTGTTTTGGGTTTTTGAGATGCTTCATTACTTGATCATCCTTTTTCCAAAATCACTCTGGGAACTTGACTATGCACAAAGGAATCGAATCCTATGCCTGTCTTATCTCCACATTCTTTTTGACTCATGATAAGGTCATCCAATGATTTAGATGCCTTTGTAAATGAGGCAATCACATTTTTAAGATCATTTTCTCTTTTTCAATAGCAGCTATCTCTGCAATTAGTTTGGCATTTTCAGCCTTCAGCTCTTTGTTCTCATCAGCTATGTGACTCAGAGTACTCAACTCCTTAGTCAGCTGTGAGTTTTGGCTTTTAAGCTGGCTGTTTTTCTCATTTAATATTGTGTGTGAGGATTTAATGTGCTAAAAGTCTTTCATTATTTTGCCTAATGAATCATAAAGATCAGTGGGTGATGAGGTGTGTGTATCACAATCACTATCACTAGAATCTGAATGAGATAAGTTAGAATGTACCTCATCTTCCTGGTCAGGTTGATCTTGTTCTTTAGCCATTAGACAAATTATGGCTTCTTCTTCAGAATTGCTTGAGTAGTCAGCTTCACTACTCTCTGAATCAGCTGCTTCCTTCGACTTGGATGTCTCAGCTGTCTCAGCAGCTACCATAGCTCTTTTCTTTTCCTGTCTTCTTTCTCTGAATACTTTTCTTTCTTCTTCATTCCTGTATTTATTAACTATTGATATGGGCAATCAATAGCAAATTGTCATGGTTGTCTCGCAGCCCAACACAGTTCTCAGCTCTTTGGTCATTTCTTTCACCCTTGAATTATCACCGATATTCAACCTTTGATGCTCAGGCCTATCTTCCTTGACTTTCGAGGAGCCGAATGTCTCCTGGAGGTTTCACCCTTGTTTTTCTTGTAGTTCTTATTAAAGAACTTGTTGAATCTTTTAACCATAAGGGCTATTTCTCCTCGGTCTATAACTTCTCGACTTTAGCTTTCTTTCCATCCTTGACTATAAGTGCACTGCTTTTTTAGGTACAACCTGCCTCCTCTTGATCCTTTCTTCTCACCTCCTTTCAAACTCATAAGCTTTGAGGTCCGAGAATAGCTCATGATTGGATGTTTTTGATAGGTCCATTGAATGTCTGAGAGCCATGACCTTCATTTCCCATTCAGCTGGGAGGCTTCTCAAAATCTTCATACACATTTCTTTTTGTGTATATTCTTTCCCAAGTGCTGATAGCTCGTTTGTTATTTCAGTGAATCTAGCATCCAGCTGATCCAAGGTTTCACCGCAAGCATTTTAAAATTTTCAAATTTCAGACAAAGAACAGATTAATTTATTTTCTTTAATTTGCTCGCATCCTTCACAAATCAAAGTCGCTTTATCCTGCATTTCTTTAGCCGTTTTGCACGACTTGACTTTATTGAACATTGCTTTGTCCAAGGTCTTGTAGAGAATATCCTTGGCCACATTGTCCAAGTTGTATCTCTTTCTATCATCATTCGTCCATTCAGTCTTTGGTTTTTCAACTAAGGCTGGTCTTGCCTCAGCCACAACTTCTTCTCCTTCGGCTGCAGCTGCTCTCCTTGTGGCTGTGTTCACTTTCAGTATTTGCAGTGGCCCATCCTCTATCACCATCCACATTTCATCATGTAAAGCAGATAGATGAGCCTGCATACGAATTTTCTAGTCATCAAATTCCTCAATAGTGAACATAGGAATGCGTGTCAAATTTGCTTCCATGATAATGACTTTGCTGAATAAAAATAACTTTTGAAAGAGCAAGTGTTAAAAGTTTCTTTGAAAGATTGGAGATCTAGTTCAAGAACTGCATGAAGGCTCAATGAACCAACCGCTCTGATACCACTTGTAGGTCCCAAGGGGTGTGAGTAAGATTTAGAAGGGGGGTTGAATAAACCTTACCACTTTTTCGAATTTAGTCCTTTTAAAAGTATTAAAGAGTTAATTACACAGCTATGTCCTTGAGGGACAACTAAGTTAGTTAATCAGCAGAGTTAGCCACTCAACAAACTCGATAGGGCTGTTGATAGAATAACTCAGCTGCTTAGTCTAAACATTAACTTGGTTGTGATGAGATTTTCAGCGAAAGACTTAATACCCTTGAATTTGATTTAGCTTTGTTTTAACACTTGATTTTAGCAATTAGTTATTTATCAATTGTATAGCAAATTATCAGCAGATATGAAATGAGTATACAAAAATGTAAATATGCTAAAATGTAAATGACACAAGTGATTTTTATAGAGGTTCAAAGATGGGGTAATTCTTCTAATCCTCTCTTCTCCAACTCTTGGAGGAATCCACTAAGTAATAATCAATTCACAAAGTGGTTATCAGTCTAGAGACAAGTCTTGGTCACACAGTTGACTTGCTCCTTGGACTCAGTCTGGAGATGCATTGGTCACACAAATGGCTTCTCGTCCGACTTAGCTTCTTCACAGGGCAGCTGCCTTGCTACTTCAGCTCACTTTCTCAAGCTTCTTGGATTTGATCACGAAGCCTTCCAATAACTTGAGACCGGTTCAACTCTTGAACCTTTCTACAATCCTCCCCGAAAGTAGACCCACTTTGATTCTTCGTAAAATTTCCTCTTCAACAGCTTTGAAGTTAACTTTCCTTCACAGTGTGTGTTGATTGGTGTCCTTCGAGATTTAGGATTGAGGATTTTTCGATATCTTATGAATATTTTGCAAGTTACAGATTTAATAATGTTTGCTCGTTCGTGGTTCAGGTAATCAATGTAACATTTTCTCAATGAAATTCCTCGCTTTTTATAGTGAACTTTCAAAAATCGCCTCGGAAGAGATACACCGATTTTCAAAAGTCACTTTGTGTTCGTTGGCTTGTTCTTGGTCTTCAATCTTGAGATGTAGACATTTCTCGTATTAAATGAATGTTCAAGCTTTTCGTGTTCTCGACACGAGGTGGAGTGCTTCCCATTGGTTTATTCCTTTGCACGCTTCGGGATCGAGCACTTTAAGACATGGCAAAGATGGAAGTATTACTTATTTAAGTAATGTTCTTGACTTCAGGCAACGGATTATTTTCGCTTAACTCCTCTTTGCAGCGGCCTTTTCCCAGGTGACTTGAGTCTGCTTCAATCATTGAAAGACTCATCTGTCACTTCAACTTGGGACATGACTTCTTTGAGTTGACTTAACTGACTCTTCACTCACCTGTCCCTCACTGCTTTAGCCGAGTCATTGGTCCTCCTTCGTCTTGGCCATACTCACTATTCCATGTGAGTCTTCACTTCACTTCTTTAGTTGACTTTTGTATTTCCAGCATAGCCGACTTAACTCATCTCATACAAATTTATCTATTACAATAAGAATTACAAGGAAAATGGGGTGCCAACATTCTAATCTAAGTTTTACATGGCATTCATCAAAATCTACAAAATAATTTCCCAACAAATATTAAAGCTGAAAAATGATCGTAACATTGATCGTGTTTTTGCAAACACTATTTTACCGGTTGTTTTTGTTTCCGTAAAAAGAAATAAATACTGAGACAACCTCACATGATGTGGTGGGTAGTCAGTCTGTGGGTAATCGAGTTGCGAATGAGCAAGGTGCGGAGGAGGAGGTTTTATGCAGCCTAATGACTTCACAAAATATACTTGTAGCCAAATGTTCTTACCGACCTTCCAACAATATACAATACTCAATCCCCCGTCATACAGGATCAACTTAGGTGTCAACCTTATTGTATCCCTTCTGCGCATACGCCGAATGTTGACTAACCCTGCCCAAGCTCACATACATTTACTGAACAACACAGAGAAAGATGTCTAGAACCTAATATTGATGAACTTGGAGAGGGCGTAGTCCCCAACGGTATAGAGGATTGTTATCCCGATTTCATTGTGATTGGGGTGAAGATAGATCAAGATTTATTGAAACATATCAGGAGGGCGATAATAATGTTACTACTGATGTTCATCATCTTGCAGATGATAATGCTGCCACTGATGGCGATGGTGGTGATGATAATGAGGGTAATAATCATTTTGAAGATGACCATCAACATGCTGATTTTGAAGAAATTTTTGAGTGGAGACATAAACGAAGAAATAATTGCAGAGAATTAAAATCAGATTCCAATAGAAGAAATATTTGTTCACAACAACACCGTATCATCAGAGAATTAAAGTCAAATTCCAAATATCCACACAAATATCCTAAGGTGAGGATATCAATCGATTACAATAGGGAAACAACAGCAACTCATGCAGCACGAGGTTGGGTAATTCCAGTTGCACCATCACAAGTGTCACCCCAACGTGATGAACCTAGGAGATTGGAAGTATCAGGTGGTACACTGTGGCAATGTGCAACATACATGAGCAAAGCTGATTTGGAGATGACAGTTTGCATGTATCACCTTGAAAATCAAGTTAAGTACCAAGTTGGACGCTTAGATATGTCTTGTTATAATGTGATTTGCAGATATGAACGTTGTCCTTTGGAATGCGTGGATATGGAAAAATAAAATGTGAGAGTAGAAAATTTGACAAGCACATGGGATGTGGGGTGAATGTGAATGAAAATGCATCTAAAGAAGTGCATACTAAAGTAATTGGTCATTATTTTGCATCTAGATTGCTAGTGGAGGATTCTAGTCTCGTTCCAAGAGATATGATGGCAGAGCTAGAATCTCGACATGGACTAAAAGTGAGTTATAATGTTGCATTAAGTGCAAAGCATCATGTGTTTGGCATGATATTTGGAGATAACAACAAATCATTCAACATGCTTCCATCTTACGCACACATGTTGACTTTGACGAATCCTGGATCAGTAGTAAAGTGGAAGGTAGATAATGCTAATAGATTTCAAAAGATATGTTTTTGCTTTGCACACATCGACATCGGATTCCCGAATCATGGCAGTCTCGTATTTGTTATTGTTGGAACACACTTTAAAGGCAAAAGATCGAGGAATATTGTTCGCTGTCGAAAAAAAGATGGTAATGAACAAATATTCCCCCTCGCAGCTGGAATTGGTGACGCGTTGAGAATGACGAGTCCTGACATAATTTTTAGACATTGCGTAGAAGCTTATGCTTGACCGCGTGATCTTTTGATTGTTTCGATCAACATAAGAGTATCGCAATGCAATAAAAGTAGTGTATCCGTAAAGCGTGCATGGTCTTTTGCACTTATCATTTGCAAAACAATTTGGCTCAAGACGGCCACCTTTGTAGTAGCAATGTTCGTAAATGCAAAGATATTCTTACCGCCAGAAGACTATGAAAATATCTTGCAAACATCAAAGTTTCTAGTGAGAATGATTCGTTTAAGAAATTAGAACGTGCGTAAGAGGAAAGATGGTCTTGGTGTAAGTGTCATGTCCAATGATATGGGTTCATAACATCTAATTCGGCCGAGAGCTTTAATAGTCAATTATTGTGGGCCATAAAGTTGCCGGTTTGTTTAGTGCTTGAGTGCGCACGAGCTATTATGGAAAAATGGTTTTTTGAGTGACGCACTGCTGCTAATGAAAGAGATGAAGAGTTAACACAAGAAGCAACCAAAAGATTAGGTAATGCAATGGCGGCAGTCATAGGATAGATGTCCAATGTCCTAGTAGTGTGAAGTACAAGGTGAAAGATGGAACGAAGAATTATTTGCTCAACTTGTCTCTAACAAAGTGCAGCTGTCGAGAGTTTGAATATGAGTTGAAGCCTTGCTCTCATGCATCTCAAAGAATTACGGGCGAACCTCAATATTTATTCATCTCGTTGCACATTATTATAAAATCGAAAAACTTTAAACAAATGTCGGCGGGTGAAGTGCTACCCGTTCCTGACCCGGGTGAGTGGGTTTTACCTGAAGGTGTGAGAGAATTAGAATGCAATCGCCTGAATGATCCTAGACAAGCCGGATGACCAAGACAAAATAGAGTACAATCTGTTGTTGAGTCATCACTACAGGAAAAATGACATTTAGCAGGGAAATTTTTCCTCGCTAACATTGCTGATTTTTTCACAAATGGAGTTTTGTGAGGAAATAAATTCGTCGCACCTCTTGCTGCTATAAGAGCGTCATTAAAACACATTGGCAGCATTTATTTAAAGTCCCTCGCTAAGTTTAGGTAGGAAAATTTTAATTTCCTAGCTAAAGTTTGGAGAGGAAATTTTTTATTTCGCAGCCAATATTAACTGCAAATTTATTAATTTCCTCGCTAAAGTAGATATATTGTAATGTTAACCACAAATTTTTTTATTTCCTCTCCAAAATGGATATAATTTTATTTATTTGTCATGCATATGTTTATATATATTTAATTTAATTTTTAAACTTTTTATTTGTAAGTACTATCAATCAATAATATAACAAATATTAACAACAAAATAACCACAATGCTCATTCAAAAGAAATTAAACAAAAAAAAGTTGAGTTCGAGCATTTATGTTCAAGTGTTGATTGTAACAACCACAAGTTTTTTTCTTTTTTGAAGGGAACAACTACAAATTCAATTAGATGAAATTTATTCTAACATTGTTTCAAAAGCCAAAGATAAAATTCCCCCAAAAAACCGCAAAATAATAAAGTCTGCATCATTTGAACAAATATTTTGTTCGATCTAGTTATTTGCAACCTGAAAGAAAATACATAAGCAACAACTCATCACAAATATAATTTTCTACAAGAATCTATTAAAGTTTGTCTTGGGGTCAAATTTAATCAAGAAAAAATGAAACAAACACATAGTATCATACCCATAGCAAACCACCACTCCACCAAAGAAGATTACAAAAGTTCGATCACATACCCCATGTTGTATCTCGTTAAAAAATGAAAGAATAAGAAAATTGATTACCAAAACACCATTTTGAATGTGTAGTAACAACTTAGTTTTGATTTAAGTGCATCTTAGTGGCTTCGAAACAAAAATATCTTGAAAACTAATCTATTTTCAAAGCAAAATCTTTCAAAAGTATGGATCACCAAAGGCACACCCACTATCCCTTGCGTCCACATAAAGCTAAGCTACAATTATCTTCTTAAAATTTTATAATTTTAATTAATGACTGCTATGTTCTCTTTTGGTAAGCTATGGCCATACCAAATGGAGATGCCAGATTTGTAATTTGAGTTCCTTTTTTTATTTAAAAAATAAAAATATTCTGAATTTGCAATGCACAAGACACAATAGATACAATTATTAGGTAACTCCTGCCTGGATTTCATATCATCATTATTCACATACACAATCATTACCTAGTATGATTTAAGTTATCATTGACTTATAACTAGCAACCTTGCAAGGAAACAAGAAATGCCGATTGAAATCACCAACATAAACTTTCAACAAGAATGATGGGACAAATAGATTATTTCATTAAACTTTTAACATAAATTACTTTGGATCATTTCATTAAAGTATAATTTTCTTTTGTAAGATAACAAACGCAACAATACGAAACTCGCCTACAAACTTCAAGAGGATTATAATATCAAAATTGAATGCCAATTGTTTCATCTTTCCTATAAGAAACAAGTTGGCACCACTTTTGGATTTCTTAACATGTCCGCTTTAATGTCTACCTAAAAAGAGATTAATGAGACTCTAAAAGGTTTTTGGAGTCATATCATGTCATATTCTTGAGGTCTCAAGGCTAATTTTTGAGTTTTCTTGCTCTTATTTCATCTCGTAACATTAACATGTGATATTCTTTTTGTATTTAATTTTCACGATGAAGCAAATTTAAACTTAAATATAATAAGCCAAGATTTGAAATACTTACTTTGAACTACAATGATGATGCAGAGGAGGTGGAGGACTGGCCCATCAATGACTGCAGTACATTAGGAGCTATCTTTTGAAAAAATTGCATCATCATCCATTGGTTTTCTCCCACGATGCTCTCAAGACTTTGTATTTTGTCCTCGCGATATTTGGAAGGCTGCCGAGTTCTCTCCAACTCTTCGAGTAGTTGTAAGCTCCTCTCTAAGTTCTATACTAGTCGTTCTACAATAACCTGTACGTAAGAAGTTGACTTGGAAGGCGTAGGTCCCTGTCTAAGTCCTTCAATGTATTCAAAGCGCTTCCTCAACACTTCATCACATACTAAGAAAACTAGATCGAATTCATTCATAAGTGGTAAGACTTTAGCCACACGTTCTCGTTGGTATTGCTCTTCGGTTCAACCATTTCATTCTAAAAACACAAAATATATTATTGTTAAAAACAAAACTATCTTTATTATTAAGAATAAAAATAAAAGCAGACAATGGTGTACATAAATGGTTTCCGTCCCATCTGTCCATTCGCTCGTGCTTGAGTTGAAATGTGTTTTCTTGTACAAGCAATACGATCCACACGAGTAGGTCCACCACCCTACAAATAATATGAGATGATTAGATAAAAATTGAATTAATATTTAAATGAGAACTTGAATACTTACAAGTTCATAACTATGTTGAACGAAGGACTTGGATCCACCACAATGATTAAAAGACATTTTAGCCCGATTCCCAACATTTTTTAATGATCAATCCTATAACAAAACAATAAATGCAATTGATTTAGCTAAAACTTGTAATTTAAAAACTTAGTTCTTACCTTAAATTTATCACTCTCAAACAAAGTGCACAAGAATTTCCAGTCTTTTTCATCAGTGCAATATTTCTCCGACATTTTCTCCAATCGCTGCTCCCATGGTAGATCAAGATGTTTCTTGTAATAACTATGCATCTTTGTTCTGTTATTACTGTATCTGCTACCCATCATCTTATTAGTCTCATCCCAAATAGAATTGGCAGATTTGGGATCCTTGCTAAAGTCCGCATCAAAGCATCTCTATAATAATAGATAAGAAAATGGTTATCTTTAGAAGACTGTTAAACATTACTAAAGTTTTTGGGGAACAATATACCATTTAGACACCTAAATGCTTGAATATTACAACAAGATTACCTCTACTGTAAAAAAATACTACCAATTTTAATGCAATATAAGATGAGTCAGCTTAAATAAAATTAAAGAAATTCCTTTTCCTGTCAGTACTTATAACTTGTATTTTTTTTCGAAACGATAGAAATAATTCATAAATACTCAGAAAGATTACATCCAAAAGTCAAATGACTCCGCATCCTTTTGGACACAATTAAGAATTGTCCAAATAGGATCAGTGGAGAGCCATTCTGCAGAATGGTCTCAAACAAATAGGAAAAAACAAAAGGCCTAGTCCCTATCCTACCTCCAAATGGTAAAAATTAAACGAAGCCCATCATGAAAACCACCCACACCCCAAAAAAGAAGAAAGTTGCAGACTTCAAATGGTAGAGGATAACTAAGAATATCTGACCAATAAGGAAACTAAAGAAAAAACTTACTACCACTGTTATACTTTGTGCAGCTGACCTTATTTCTAGTGGAAAAATCTCATTAGTAACCAACCATCCCAATGCACCCATGGAAAACCAAAACCAGCAACATATATGAAAATCAATATCAAAACTATAATGTTGTACCATTTGCTCAATCCACCATGATACCCTAATTTGGCTGCCATTATTCCTCCAACCAGTGTTTGTGTAACAAACAATAGAATCCCACCAATTTGGAATATTACCCTTCTGCCTAGTTTATCTACTATCAAGGATGACAACAATGTCATGGTTGTGCCAACTATTGCTGTGATCAATGATGACAACAATGATGCGCTCTCACTAGAACCAATTGTTCGAAACAATATCGGAGCGTAGAATGAGATGGCAGTGATCCTCGTGACTGTTGGAAGAATGTAATAGCTATGGACATTACTAGATGAGGCCTATATGTCCTTTTTCAAGATTTTATTGAAGGGGTGTTTGATTGTTGCGTAAGTATAATTTGTCGCTATGAGATCGTCAAATTCTAATTGACGCATCGATGCCTCAGATTCTTTGAAGTAAATTCTTAGACTTACAACTCTAAGCTACAAATACCATAAAGCATCCCTCTAATCTCACATGGCTAAGGAATAAAATCAAGGCCATGCAATTAGTAAGAATTCTGTCAAAATATAGAATGGATGTTGAATAACATCATATATGCTACAAAGATTACAATTGAGTTATGAGCTTTGCTACAACATTTATGATAAGACGATCGCACAAATTCTTATATCCGCTTGTCAGAACATGTAAGATAAAATTTCAGGCCAATTTACAGAGATCTCTATCATAGGGATGCAAAACAGTTTGCATAAGTACACTAACTCAACATTCAATAATTACTTATACATCAAAATCCATGCAACAAAACTATTTGAAAATGACATAAGATTTGATACAACATTTAAGAGCTCAATGACTGACCTTTAGTCGATCAAATATAGGCATCTTTGTTTCAATGTGTATTTTTGACCAACAATCGAAGCTTAGAGGGGCATGTGCTTTGACAGCAAGACCAAGCTCAATTGCAAACATTGCTGCATACTGCCCTGTTGGCCGACCATCACATTTCTGAAATATGAGTGGTAAGGTCCATTTGCATCTACTAGTTTTCCGAGCTTTTCATTATGGGTTGCTCTGGTTCCCCATTGTTTCTTTACACAAATACACAAATAAACCACCCAATCAAATGAATATTGTAGATTACACAAATAAAAATATTTAAATAAGCATAGAATGAAACGAACCATGATGAGATGACTCTTCATTACCCTCCTCAAAATAAGAAGAGCTTCTACTTGGTGCATTAATACTAGGTTCATCTTGAAATCTTTTAGGTGGAATATCTATATATGAATACATGTAAGCTACATGTATAAAGCAATAACTTATAAAAGACAAGTGATGCTAAATTCTGTAAGGAAGAGATCATTGTCTTTTCCAACAAATGTTCCAATCAAACTTTCTTCAAGATTTCATTAATAGTAAAAATATGGAAAAATATGTGTGCAAATATCAATGTACTCATATTCGATTTAATTCAAACTTGATTTAACTAAAAATTAAATCCAGCTCAAATACGATTTTTATCCTTGATAAAAATTCAAACAATATTGAACAATAGTATCGAATTCGGCTCGACTTGGCTCGACTCCACTCACTCATTTACATTCTTAGGTTGCTTTCACAGTAAGGATTGGAAGGGGCCTAATCACCATATTCCCATGTTTGAAATGTAACAAAAAAAGCTTGTTCAAATTCCTGAGTAGCATTTAACAATAACTATACAAAAACTGCACCTATTGGCCGAGTGTGTAGTAATATCGTGATTAGAGTTTATAGAAACCTGGTTCTCGTTGTTCTAAAAAATTAGATATTAGATATATATCTAGAGAGGGAGAGGGACTGACTCTAGCAATTTAGAAACATTAAGTCATAGGAAAATCGACGCCATAGTAGATAGGTGGGACAATTTTGCTATGAAATCCAAACCTCATCAAATCCTTCTTACAAAGCACAAATTCAGAGCACACATTCAGAGCACAATTAATTACAATTGCACCGTTTTGTTAATTTTCAAACTAAACGAATGACAACTACATATCAAATAACTCATTAATTGATAGAAATAAAAATTATATAAAATCCACCCTTAGAACTTGACAATTACCAAGTGTAAGATATTAAATATAAATCTACACACACATTGAAGCTGAATCAACTTCAATTTCGAAACACACATTGACGAGTTATATACACAAACACAAAGAGCCAAAATTGTACTCACCTCAAAATTCTTGCGCCGCACCCATCATCTGATTCCGACGATAGTGAAGACAAACGTAAAACTCGAGTACCAGTGAACCACAACACTACCCTATTACTCCTCCATCCGATTTTTCAAATGAAAACGTAGGAAGTTGATTTGAGAAAAAGTAGTTCGACTGGAATGGGGTTTGTGAGAATTTGGCATTTGCAATTTGAGGGTGAAGGAATTTGACGAGGGAGGAAGGCAGGAAACATTTCGCGCGCAGAACAAATGGATTGTGCTAAAAGTTCTGCCACAAAACTTTAAAATATTTCCTTCTGGGGGAAAGAATTTTAGTGACGAAAAAGTACCACAATATTCGTTGCAAAAAGAAATAAAAATTTTATTTAAAAATAACAAAGATGTTGGCAATAATCGCGGTCGTCGATGAATCTCAATGTATAGAAAGGAAAACCGGTATTTTTGGTGAACAAGAGATTTGGTGACCCAATCTAAATTTGCCACAAATTTTTCCTCATTATTTTCCATTTTTCCTATAGTGCATCCAGTAATCGTTCACATAAGAGTCAAGTATGCTCAAGATGTGGGGGCTGCTGGCCACAATTCCGTCAAATACACTATGTCGATTCCGCTTGAAGACAATAGCGCCTCAGTAACACAACTGGGTACTTCCAAAAAGGTGCGTAGTAAAAAGAAATGTGGAATATGTCGAGCTACCGATCATACTTGTAGAAAATGTCCTGCACGTCCTGATGATGAAAATTAGAAGAGATGTTAGTTGTATGTCTTATTAGAACGTGTTATAATTTCTCACACATTATGTTCTTCTCAGAAACACTATTTTTATTGTATGTTATATATTATAACATGAACGTGCACACGTTATATATTATAACGTGTAACACTATCACATTATAAATGTATAATGTGTTATAATGTTACACATTCTAATATATAAATATTATTACACATTATATATTATAACATGTAAACATAACACATTATATATTATAACGTGTATAAATGTAACACGTTATATATTATACGTCTTACATTACACGTTATAATTATAATGTATTATATTTATACACGTATACTATATAACGTGTTATATTATACACATATTTTAGCTCAAGAGCCGATCGACCTCAACCTGCCTTAACAACTTAATTGAAGGAGGCTATTTTTTACACGTTCTCTTTCCGCACCATTTGCTTTGGTTGGGTTAGCTTTTTGGTAGGAAAGGCGGTAGTACGGTCATTATGGATTGGGTTAGTCTTTCTGGTGGGTATCCTTAATTCTCTCATCTCTTGAACCTATTCGTCCCAGAACACCCATCCAAACAAGTAGGGTCAATAGTTCAGCATTTAGGCCGTAACATTTAGCAACAAAAAAATCTTTAACCCAACAAGTGTATCCCTCAAGCTGAACGAACTTGACCTGCTCCTTTAGTTTAGGGCTGATCTGTCTAATGGGATAGATCCACCAATTCCTTTATTTCAATATGTTGGAAATGAAAGTTGAATTCACGACTTATGATTTCTTTTAATCGAGAAGAAGACCAGGGATTCAAAGAAAATTTTCTTAAAAAAAAAAGCTTTCATTCATTACTCCAGCTTTCGTCCTTCCATGTATGATACTCAATATAGTGGGAATAATCACATTACTAGTTGCATTGACAGTTATCTTCAGTCTCAAATCTGTATTGATACGTCCATTGTAAGTGATAGTAGTGGCAGTTACATTTCTAGCATGTGGGGTTGCCCACCAGACTGGGGAAGGGAGAAGTTCAAGTCTTTTATTCTAAGGCTAGAAGACCACTGAAAGACACCCAATTTTTCCGATTCGGTGGTTCAAATATGATTTATCATTCATGGACGTTGATAAGATCCATCCATTTAGTAAAGACTCTTTAGATGGCATAGCCTTTTATAAGTATGGGCGAGGTTCAAAGATAGTGCTTTTCTTGCCATTGTTCATTTTTCTTTGAAGCCGCAAAATGATAGTGAGGTCTTTGAGCACACTTCCTATTAGTAGTGATTGAATTTCTATGCTTAGTCTAATAGGAAACACCAACTCCACCAGCAGAAGCTAAAGATACATTAGCAGATGTTGGTACCACTTATGCACTGTATGAGGCTCGTACTGCAGAGCAAGCGAAGAAAACATAAGGGCGTGTGGTGAGTTAGGGCCTAAGATCAGGCCGAAAGGCGTAGTCGATGGACAACATGTGAATATTCATGTACTACCCTTTGTTGGTCCCGAGGGACGAAGCAGGCTAGGTTAGCCAAAAGATGTTTAGCGGTTCAAGAACGTAAGGTGCCCCTGCTTTTTCAGGGTAAGAAAGGGTAGAGAAACGGGTGGTCATAAACATGCCTAAAAAGGCACTCAAATAGGGGTTTGAATTGGAGACCACTAACATTCGTAAACTCGTCTTAGCATCTTCCAGTCCCATAATAGCGAACAGAGATACCGATGGCTGTTCTCCACTAACCACAAAGATATAGGGACTCTATATACTAAGTCCAAGTGCACATCCTAGTGAAGAATCTTATTCTAGGTAAATAATCTTAGAAATTATAGAACTTGACTTGAAGTTGAATCAATGCCTTCTAAAGTAAAGAGGAGATAGCTGGTCTACCGATCAACACGAAATCGAGGGACTTCCATTGACACTAGATCTGAGTTGGGAGAGCAAGTCTCCCTTTTTTCTTTGGGGCAGCCCCTGACTCACCCTTCGTGGAGGAACCTTGTAGAGGAACCCTTAGGTTTTCGGGGCATTGGATTCTCACCAATGTTTGCGTTACTCAAGCCGACAGATTTTAAACGTGTGATACATGTTCCTTCTATTTCTCCAAGCAAAGCTCTTCGCGCTTTTCACCAATTCCATTCTCGTCATTCTTTTATGAAACTACATACCTTCCATTAATATTGTATAGATAGTAATATAAGAGTGTACCATGTCATGCGCTAGACTTCAAACGGTTTGCTTTAACCATCTTAACTTCCAAGTTATGGGATAACCCCAAGGGGTCGGGTTTTTTTCTACCAATTGGGGTTTCCTTCACCACCCCCATGGGGATGGTCTACAGGGTTCATAACTACTCCTCTTACTACAGACGCTTACCTAGCCAACGCTGATCCGACTCTACATCCTCATCAAGTGAGAGACCGACACGAGAACCGCAATCACCGAAAGAAAGGGTAAGTCGCGTACTTTGATGTCCGGTTTGAGTAAGAGTGACTTTCTTTGCCCTTTTCGCCAGTTGTAAAGAAGGATTCTCTCTCAAGGTAAGCACGAGAGGACTGGATTGGGCCAACCTATGGTCTACCGGTTGTTATACCAGTAGCAACATTTCTGCACGCGATTTGCCGTTGAAAGGGCAAGCCTAAACCTTACCGCCAATCGCTCAACGGGAGTAAATGAAAACCTAATACCGAAAGTCAAAAGCGCTTATCCACCCTTGTTGCCCATTTCACTTGTGATCATATCCCATATATTCCCGAGGAGGTTCTACCACGTGGAAACGCTCTTTAATGGAACTTTAGTCAGAGTCGGGTCGTGACCAAGAAACCACCGGTTTTGCTTGGTGGGTGGAAATGGAGTCCAATGGAACTCAAAATTCACGAGTTTTATTTTAAATAGTTCAAAATGCATTGCCGTGGCATCGCTTGATTCTTCCCGCTGAGTATGTCGTTCCTCGCCTGATTTATCAACACATGCGAAGGTGATGGCACCATGGGGATGGGCCAACAACCAATGTAAAATTTACAGAGGCAACTTTATCACTAGCTTTTCCTTTCTTTTCGCCAAGGCCTCCTTAGCAATCGGGTCTTCTTCAGATTTATCTTTGGGATCGACTCACCGCTATCCGTCTCCAAAAATTTGACGTCAACGTGTTCCTGCGAGTCATGAAGGGCACTTTCTTTCTTCTTCCTCCACTAACTCTTCTGGAGGGGCAGGTACTTTTTCTTCGCCTTGTTTACCCATGGAAGTCTGAACCTCCATCGGGCCTTCAAGACTTCAAAAGTCTTAACCAATGATGGGACTTCTACATTCCATTTTGCGCCTCAACTACAAGATTTATCTTCCCCGTAATCCCTTTAGCAGACTGAGCCGCTTTAGGGTCTTCGGTGGCATCCTTTGAGGTCTCAACCTCGCGGATTGCACTTTCAGCACCAAGAGTTTCAATTCCCTTGGCTTCACTTCCATCCTTGCCTTGGCTGCATCAACAGCTTTATCGGCCTACAGGGCAACTGGGATTTCAGCTGAGACAGTCGGAACCGTATGAGCTTCTTCAACCCCACTTTGCTATACTGTTAAGTTCTCACTTTAGCCTCAATCTTATTTTATGTTGTCTCCCACGGCCTCCTCCGAACCGGCTGTGGTGGTTTGAGTTTCCTCACCGGTGCACCACCGACCTTGAACAATGGGGTCACTCAAAACCCGAGACTCCTACTTCATGTACAAATGAGTGAGCAATGATGAGTAGGTGTCTCAACACCTTCTTCAGGGTTAGGCTTGGCTAAGGTGCCCTTTTCTACTCCTTCCTTAGCTACATTGCCAAATCTCCTGGTATCTTGTTCCTTCGAGTGCACTGGGGAAATGGTGGCATCAATCACCCTCACCATTTCCAAAATTTCTGGGCTAGGAGAGATCATAATTGAAGAAGACTCTCATGGGTCCGTTGGCAATCTCTTATCGTGCAACTCTTTGGATTCTTGGTAGCTTCCCTCACTTAAGCATTCTCTACCGCATCAGCAGGGTTCAATTCTTCCACATCACTGTCACTGCTGGTAGTTGGCTCTATGGCATGTTCAGGGGCATCTGTGAAGATGCAGGAATGAGGCTTCTCCCATACAGCAATATTCTTAGCCTTCTCAATAGCTTTAAGCCTTTCATTCTCCTTTCTGTCAAACAAAATGTTAGTGCAACTACTTTCATCTAGAACCGTGCGTACACCGGCGTTCCCCCAAAATTCTAGGAGATACTCTTCCTCCTCGATGAATTCCAGGCTTTTGAATTGGTGCCTAGCCAAGCTCAACTTCCAGGCCCTATAAATTCGAAGCCTCTCATGAATGTCCGGATATGCAGAAGACAACATCATAAGGTCATCATCCTCTTGCATGGGCTCAAAGGGAGCCCTCTCCTCCTCAGCTACTCGATGGTTAGTCAAGTTTCAACTTCTTTTTCATCGCTTGTCTCCTGCATACCGCTTTATCCAAACTATGCCGATCTCCACCAAATAGCCTTTTCCTCCGCTCTCGTTGTTCGCCAACAACAGCTTTCTTTTTTTCTCAAAGGGTCTCCACACCACTCTTCTCTCTTGCACAGATCGGCCGTTTTCCCTCACTAGCCTCCTTCACAACATCTCGTGCTTAATTTACTAGTTTGACTAAGGAGGATTGTTTCACCACGCCTTCTCTTTGTCTTAACCAATGGAACTTCGGTTCCACTTCCGCAGTTCCTCGAATGTAAAAGAGATTCTCCCACCTTCAGCCTTCTTGGCCGCAATCGCTTCCGCAGACAATCGAAAGCTTTTGTTTCACGACAGAAGATGCAAGGGATTCCTTCCCCGCTCTCACTCTCCGGGCAAAAAGGTCTTCCACTTGCAGGGGCAAAAGCCGACTTTGCTGCAATGACTTTCTTCTTCTTCTACATAGGCTTCGGAGATGGAGCCTTAGCAGTTGTAGCAGTCTCCTCCAGGACAGTGTCAACTGACTCCCCTTCACTTGTATCAACTTTTCGTGCATGGTCTTGCCTCTGAGCAGCTGAGAAGTTGGCCTTAAACATCTTTTTTTCTTTATGTGGAAGGGTTTCCCATTCCTTAGAGGAATGCCCTTCACCACCATCAAGTGGCCTATCACCAGGCCATATCCCAGCGAGCTCACGAATAGACCAACATCATTTATGGTCTTGTTCATCACATTCTGGCAAATTCTGGCAAAGATGAACTCATCTCAGTTCACCTTCTTCTCCTCTATTATAACAGCCATCACGCTCGTGCCTTAGTCCTGATGGTGATTGAAACCGCCAAACTTCATGTCTATGCACTTAGCTACCACGCCCATGAGTTTGTGGTAGTCCTACTTGATGAGAGACTTCTTGGTCAGATAAACAAATTTCTTCGCAGCACGCTTAGCAATCTCCTTCCATGTTGCAGCCAGGTTAATATCTTTCTCAGTAATCTCCTTCAACCCAGATGAAGGCAGATGACATGCTTCAACTAAGTCCGCTGTAGTTTTTTTATGTCCTTGCTATGGATGGACGAGCGAATCTCGAGGTCGTGAACTTCAGCGTTCACGTAAAACATCGCCACCTTCTCCAAGTAGGTATGCGAAAGCTCCATGGAGAGAAATTTCTTCAAATTGGATTTCTCTAGTTTATCAGCTATTTTCTTGACGAGAACCTTGTCAATCCCTTGCTTGATCATTCCATTGAAATCCACCGTAGCACCGGAGTGGATCTTCTCAACCATTTTCACATAATCATAGGTAGGAGCCATTTCCAAAATCCTAACTTGAAACTTTGAACGAGAGAACAAACTAGGGTTTTGCTTAAGGTTGCAGAGAAAACTTCTTTTGCTTGCTTGAGACGAATGTTTTGTGAGGAGAGAGAAAATGAATTTTGAGTATATATGGGATGTGAGGGGACGATTTTTGGAATTCAAAAAGTTCAAAAATGATCAACCATTGAGATTAAGTCTTGAAACCGCATTAATTTTCCTGCATTAAATGCATTAGCATTTATATCCAATCATATGTAAAATAGTTACAGGCTTTTTATTGACACCATAATTACTGCTGATGTCATGCCCAAAACATTTCTGCTTGTAGAAATTGACTGCGTTTTGTCACTTAGCTGTTAAATAACTCAGCTATCTTCTATAAGTTACTTAACTCTGCTTCTCTCTTCACATAATAAGCACTTACTGTCCAATTAACTCGATACAAATTGACTAGCCATCTTGACTATTTCATTTGGCTGAAAAATGAAACTTTGCTGATTTCCAATACTCTCTTCTTTGACTCTGATGATAGAGACTTCTGAGCCTCCTAACTCAGCTCAATCAACCCAAGCTCATTTTTAAGCTCTTCAAATCTTGATTCACATATCGCTTAGTGAATATATCAACTAATTGCTTATCGCTGATATGTATTTCAAAGTGATGTCTTTCTTTTTGACATGATCTTATAAAATGATATCCGACATCAATGTGCTTGGTTCTTGAGTGCACATCGGTTCGGAGTGATTGCAATAGTACTTGTGTTATCACACATAATCGAATCTCTTTTCTTCTATATTATAGTCTCTCACCATTACCTCATCCATAACACTTGGGCACAAAAATTACCATAGCCTATGTACTCGCCTGATCGCGGATGTAGCTATTGAATTTTGTTTTTGGCTGAACCAAGAAACTAATCTATTTCCAAGCATTTGGCAAGTACCTGATGTACTTTTCCTGTGTACCCTTCATCCAGCATAGTCTAAGTCTGAGTAGCCAACTAGCTTGAATCCTCCATCCTTTGGATACCTTAAGTCAACTTCTTGCATCCCTTCAAATACCTTAGATTCTCTTCGTCATAAATCATGTGACATTATTTTGTCATTAAATGAAATCTGGCACATACACCAGCAACAAAGGTGATGTCTGACCTACTTGCTGTTAAATGGAGCAAAGATCCAATAGGGATCTATATCTAGTTTGATCAACAGCTTTGCCATCTGCTTCCATATCTATCTTGACTGATGTATTCATGGGAACCTTCACCGATGACTTCTCTTCCATACCAGATTTCTTCATTAAATCTCTTGTATATTTTGTTTAACTTATGAAGGTTCCATCCTTCATTTGCTTGACTTGAAGACCTAGGAAGAAAGTCAGCTCTCTATCATACTCATATCAAACTTTTCTTGCATGAGTTTTGAAAATTTGTCACACAGCTCTTTGTTTGTGGATCCAAAGATAATGTTATCCACATTAATTTGAACAAGCAATATACTCTGCCCATCTTGAATTCTGAAGAGTGTTCTATAAACCTTGCCTTTGGTGAATCCATTGTCAATAAGAAACTGAGACAATGTATTATACCAGGCACTTGGTGCTTGTTTCAATCCGTACAATGCTTTCTTGAGCTTATAGACTTTATCTCCAATAGTTTTCTGCTCAAAACCCGGAGGTTGTTCCACATAGACTTCTTCTTCTAAAAGTCCATTCAAAAATGCACTCTTCACATCCATTTGATAAACAATGAGGTTTTTGTGTGCAAGATAAGCAAGAAACATCCTAATTGCTTCCAATCTGGCAACATGTGCAAACGTTTCATCAGAATCTATTCCTTCCTCTTGGCAATAACCTTTGGCAGCCAATGTTGCTTTGTTTCTTAGTACATATCTCTCTTCATTCTTGTTGTTTCTAAATACCCACTTAGTACCAATAACATGCGGGTAGGCCTTTGAACTAATTCCCAAACCTTATTTCTTTCAAACTGGTTCAGCTTTCTTGCATAACTAGAATACAATGCGTGTCATCCAATGCTTTTGACACATCATTAGGCTCTATCCGGGAAATGAAACAAGTAAACATAGCTTGATTTTGAGTCCTGGATCTGGTTCACACCATCTCTAACATCTCCAATGATTAATTCACCGATGGTCTCTTAGCCATCTCACATCCGTTGAGTAAGTCTGTGGGTTCGGTCTCGCAACTAAGTTGTCTTGAACAACTTCCTTATCATCATTCAAATAAGCACTTCTAGTCAGTCTCTCGAGATTCAGCTATCTAATCTTCATCATGAGTTCTCTTATATCTCGCTTCAACATAAGACTCTTCAAAAAGTCACGATTCTTCTTGTCGCCTAACTCATCTATGTCTTCTCCATTGACATTAGGTTCATCAAAACCACATGGATAGACTCTTCGGTGACCATATTCCTCTTGTTCAACACTCTATAAGCTTTACTCTCACCGAGTATCCCAAAAAGATACCTTCATTAGCTTTGGCATCAAAAGCTTTTAAGTTGTCCTTGCCATTGTTGTGAATGAAGCACTTACATCCAAAGATACGATAATATCCCACACTTGGCTTCCTCATTGTCCAAATTTCATAGGGGTTTTGACAAATTTGCCATAATCATACACCTATTATGAGTGTAGCAAGCAAGATTAATGGCTTCACTTAAAATCTCTTAGGCAACCAAATTCTAAACATGGTCCTCGCAGCCTTCCTCGAGAGTCAGTGTTTCTTCTTTCACCACTCCATTCTCACGTGGAGTTCTTTGCAGCCTAACAACTCATGATCAATACCATTTTCAATGAAATACTGAGTTATAATCCCATTAACAAACTCAGTTCCTCTATCAGACCTTATCTTTATAATGGTTTAACTCTTCTCATTTTGAATTCTTCTCATCAGCTGAGGGATCTTCTGCAAGATTTTCTTCTTTTTATACATAAAGATTGTCCATGTGTATCTTGGATAATCATCCACCACCACTACGGTATATTTCTTTCCACTGATGCTTGCTGGTTCATCAGGACCAAATAAATCCATATGCAATAAGTGCAATATCCTGGTTGAAGAAAGACTTGGCTTGTCCTTGAAAGAATACTTAATTTGCTTTCCTATCTGCATGCATCACAAATGCTTTCTTTCTTGATAACGATTCATGCAATCCTTCTACAAGATGACTCATTGCAAGATTCTTGATTGTCTTGAAATTCAGTGACTCAACTTCTTATGCCATAGCCAACTTGACTCGACCGTACTTTTTGCTAGCGACATGTGCTTGTGTAGCAATGACAAATTCACTACATACATGGTTTTCTACCTTGATCCTTGTAGCACAATCTCATTTGATTCAACATCATTGATTTCGCATACATCCATGTTGAATTCCACATTGTAGCCTTTGTCACAGAGTTGGCTGATGCTCAGTAGATTGAAGTTGAAGCCTTCAATATATGCTACATCCGTGATCTCTAGTCTATTCTTCTTGATGGATCCAAAGGCCTTTGATTTCCCCTGGAGCTTCTTTTCCGCTAAATATGACTTTAGCAACTTGATTTCCTTGAACTTTGAAAGATTTTTCATGTTGCCTATCATATGTATGGAAAAACCACTATCCATGTACCAGGTTCCTTGGCACTCAGCTGTTCCTTGAATCTGCAATCAAGGAAATTAGTTTTTATGTACCCATACTTGCCTGAGTCCTGAGGGGTTAACACTATAAGGGGATCCAACCAACCTATATCCAAATGATCTGACTCTAAGAGATTGACCCCTATCAGTTCCATAATCATAATGAACATTTGCAGATTGCTTGGGGGTCTTAGGCTCATACAATTGTCTCTTTTATCGGTATGCCTGTGTGTGTTTGAGCATTTGCTTTCTTGGGGGTAATAGTGGAACTTTTGTGCATATTGGGCTTTGTGCTTGGGTGCATAAGTGTGCTGATTGTAGTTATTTTGCCTTGGGAATGACTTATGCTGAGTTTGAGGTCTGTGCCACTTAGGCTAATATCCCATTGGTCTTGGCTGATATCTCATTTGATTATTCCAATCAGCCTGGCTTGGGTAGTTTCTACCATTTCCATCATTTGATTTATTTTGCTGAAATCTCTGGGGCTTTTGTTAGCTCTGTATGGATTTTACAGAGTATTTCCTGTTTGGAGTCTGCAGATGGACTCTTTTGAATTTAGTTTCAGCTGTCCTGTCAGCATACTCAACTGGTTTCTTGCATGCCCTTGTATCTAAGGCCATCATGGTTGTGATTGTGTTTTTGAGTGGGTGTGGGTGCAACATATGGTGCTTTGGATTTTTGGACTGCCTCATTGCTTGAGGATTCTTTCTCCATAACCACTCTTGGGACTTGGTTATGCACAAAGGAATTAAATCCAATGCCTGTCATGCACAAAGGATCCTTTCTACATAACCATTTCCTTTTTGAATCATTATAAGTTCATCCAATGATTTAAATGCCTTAGTGAATCATGCAATCACATTTTTAAGATCCTTTTCCTCTTTTCCTCAGAAGCAAATAAGTCCGCTGGATCTTGGCTATTTCACCTTCACTTTGAGTTCTCATCGCCTATGTGACTTAGCGACTCGGCTCCTTAGTCACCGTGAGTTTCGCATTTAAGTTTATGTCCGTTTTCCTCATTTAGTAGTGTGTGAGAGGTCTTTATGTGCTCAAAATCTTTCATTATTTTGCCAATAGAATCATAAAAATCATGGGTGATAAAGTGTTTGTGTCACTATCACTAGAATCGAATGAGATGAGTTAGAGTGTACCTCATCTTCCTCGTTATTTGAATCTTGTTCTTTAGCCATGAGGCATATCAAAGTCTCTTCCTCTCAGATAATCGAGTAGTTAGCTTAACTACTATCCGACTCTCTTCAGTTTTTGCACTTAGCTATTTCAAACAGACTCCACACCCAACACGGCTTTCTTCTTTTCTTGTCTTCTCTCTCAAGACTTTTCTTTCTTCTCCATTTCTATATTTGTTGATCGTGGATAACGATACCAACAAAAAAGTGTCCTGGTTGCCTCGCAATTGTTCTCAACTCTTTGCAAGTCGCTCTTTCACTCTTTGATTATCACCGATACTCGGTTCTTGATGATCAACTCTTTTGGGTGGTCTATCCTCCTTGCTTTTTAGAAGGAGATGAATGTCTCCCTGGATGATTCTCCCTTGTTTCTCCTATAGTTCTTATTGAAGAACTTGTTGAATCTTTTCACCATCAGGCAATCTCTTCTTGGTCTATGTTCCTCGATTCATCTCTTTGCTTCACCCGCCTGAGTGCAAAACTGCCTTGGTACAACCGCTTTTTCTTGTTCTTTCCTTCTCGAGCTCAAACTCATAGGCTTTAAGATCGTAGAACAATTAATGGTCGGATGTTCCGGTAAGATCCGAAGTGTCTCGAGCCATAACCTTCATTTTCTACTCACCGGGAGATATTAAGATTTTCATACACATTTCCTTTTGTGTATATTCTTTCCTAGAGTTGAGAGCTCATTGGTGATCTCTCGTGAATCTGCATCCAACCCATTTAGACTTTCACCGCAATCATTTCAAAATTTTCAAATTTTTGAACAAAGAACAATTAGCTTGTTTTCCTTAATTTGATCGCACTTTCACAAATTTAGGTGAGTTTTTCCCAAATATCTTTGGCCGTGTTACAAGATTTAACTTTATTAAACATGGCCTTATCAAGAGTTTTATAAAGTATATCTTTGGTAACATTGTCCAAGTTATATCTCTTTCGATCTTCATTTGTCCACTCGTAGTGTGGTTTATCCACCATGGCAGTCTAGCTCGCATGTGCTTCATCTTCTCCTTCAGCAGGAGCATCCCTTCTTACAACTGTATTAACCTTTACGATTTGTAGTGGCCCATCCTCAATCACAAACCATATTTCACCATGTAGGGCTGATAGATGAGCCTGCATACGTATTTTTCAGTCATCAAATTCTTCAACAATGAACACTGGAATGCGAGTTAGATTTGCTTCCATGATATTAACTTTTCTTTTGAAATAAAAGCTTTAAAAACTCAAGTGTTGATTCTCGGAAAAAGAATGAGATCTAGTTCAATAACCAAAGTGCGGAAGGCTCACCAACCAACCGCTCCGATACTACTTGTAGGTCCTAAGGGGTGATGTAAAGTTTAGAGGGGGAGGGTTGAATAAACATTACCAACTTTTTTATTTTAGTCCTTTTAAGTAATTTTAGAGTTAAGTCAAGTCACCTAAGTCCTTGAGGGACAAAAAGAAGGTTGGCTTACACAAAGAAAGTTACCCACTCAATAGACTGACCGAGTTGTTGATAATATAACTTAGTTGTTTTCACTAACACTTAAAAATTCAAAACTGACTTGGTTTTACCAAATGGGAAGACTTTCACCTTGAGAGTTTTTAGTACATTTTTCAACACTTGTTTTAGCAATGTTATTGTCACAGACTTAAGCAATTTTAACTTATTAGCATATATGAAAATAAAGCAAGAAATAAAGTGCGCTGAAAAGTAAACAGACACAAGCAGTTTTTATAGTGGTCGATGATTGGGTAATTCCTCTAGTCCACTTTTCTCCAATTCCTGTAGGAATCCTATAGGTAACTTGACTCGATTACAAAGTAGTTAACAACCGAGTCGCCATCACACAAACCGCTTCTTAGACTCAACTTCTTCACAAGATGGCTATCCTGCTACTTCAGCTTCTTTCAAACCTTTGGACTTGATCACGTAGCCATCCAACATGTTCAAAGCTCTGGTTCGATGGAACCTCACTACTTCTCCTTCAACCTTGGAGAGTAGACCCCTTTGTTCTTGAAAATAATTTTTCCTTTTCAACTCGATGAAGTTATCTTTCCCGCATTGAGTAAGTTTGATCGATTTCCTTAGAGTTTAGCTTGAGGATTTCTTTGAAAGCTTGAGAGATATTTGCTTTATTGCTTGATTTCTTGTATGCTTGTTCGTAGATTGGGTAACCTTCTCTCAAATGATTCTCACTTTTTATAGTGCACATTTGATAATATGTCCCTTAAAGAGATAGACATATTTTTCAAATCACACTTCGTAGTTGTTGGCTTGTCTTGTCTTGCAAAGATTGATGGAGACCGCACTTTGAATTTAATGATCTCAGATCATTTTCTTAAACTCGAGAATTTCGTGCTTCCCATTGGTCACTTACTTTTTGCACTCTTTCAAAAAAAACAACTTTATTGGCCGGGAAAATACACATGCCTATTTCCAAAGAAATCCTTGACTTGTCTTCACAAATGCATCTCTTTCACTTTTCTCGAGTCTTGTCACGCATACCCTTGACATTCAATTCCTATCATTTTGGAATGACTTTGGTGTCACCACCGACTAAGATAGCCTTTTCACTACTTGATCGATTCTTCACTTCACTTCACTCACCGCCACTAGAGCAGAATTTGTCCTACGGCCAGTGGGCTGCATTCTGCTAGCCCGTCGTCAAGTGAGGAAATCGAGCCGGCCAAAATTTCTTCTGCCACTATTTTGGTGAGCCCACCAGCCCATATATTAAAAATACACTTAATATGTGCTTCCCGACAATCGGGCCGACTGTGCCAAATTTCGGTGTTTCTGCCTAACGGGCTAGCCAAATAGGCCCGACTTTTTCAAGCTTGCAAAACTGGGCTTTTTTGACAAAATTTAGCCACACAACCAGTCTTCACTTCATTCTTCAATCGAGTCTTGTAACCTTCAACTTGGTTGTCTTCGACTCGATCATACAACCCTATCTATTACAAGTTGAATTACATTTGAAATGGGGTGCCAACTTCCTAATCTAAATTTTACATGGTATCATCAAAATATATACATAAATTTTCCCAACACTTAAAATATACCGCGCAAAAAGATGATGCAGTAATCTACAATGATGCGACCCCACTACAAATATGTTCGATACACACCCGGCTCAAGTATATCGTGGTCCACAGTAATATCAAACGACGTCCGGACAAAGCGTAGATATTTGATTGCAAGTGCTTTATTTTGAATACCAATGATCAATTAGACAAACTTGATCCCAAAGCAGATGAAGGAATTTTTATGTGGTACTCAACTAAGAGTAAGGCATATCGGGTTTATAATAAAACAAGCAATGTGGTCGAGGAGTCCATTCACGTTAAGTTCAATGAAGACTCGGGTGTTGAAAAAATACCCAATGATGAAAGTGATGAAGAAGATACTATTGCACCAATTATTCAAAATGATGTTCAAAGTGATCAACCTTCCACATCAAATGATCAACCTTCAACTTTAAATGTCCCACAAGAAGATAAAGGTGACAACTCGGATCTTCCCGTTGCTTTAAAGTTCAAAGAAGATCATCCAAAAGATCGCATAATTGGGGATCCTCTAGACAAAGTTATGACTAGAAGGAAATATGCCGAGAAAGCTCTTATTTCTCAAAAAGTGCCGAAACATGAAAAGGAAGCCATTGAAGATGAAGATTGGTTTCTAGAAATGCAAGAAGAGTTGAATCAATTCGAAAGAAATGATGTTTGGGAACGAGAGCATACTCGCAATGGGAGAACCTGATGTCGTGCTCTCCTATATGGAACCAACACTGTCATCTAAGGCCCTGTGTCTACGATCTCATGGGGTAAAATGGCATGGACGATCGCATTACAACCGAATCCCGAAAAGTTGAAATCCGTAAAGTGTTCAAACAGAGTTTTTGAAGTCCGCATATACATCATACTCTCCCGAGCATGTCTGTAACTCTATGACGACATCAAGAATGACTTTGGCTCTAATGTGTCCACATATATGATGTATATGCGGAGTTAAAATAGGATTAAAAAACTGCCCAAATAATTTGCCATGTTATAATATCCTATAACGTGAGATAATTTTCTCGATAACTTGTAACGTGATTAACAATTATCACGCTATGCTTATAACGTGAGATCCATTTTCACGTTATGCTTATAACGTGAGATCCTTTTTCACGTTATAACTTATAACGTGAAAACAGTTGTCACGTTATAACTTATAACGTGAAAATATGTTATGTTATAAGTTATAACGTGACAATTGCCCATATAATTTGCCACATTATAATAAAAAACACATGTTATATCTTATAACGTGAATATATAGTCACGTTATGTATATTATATCGTGAATATATATTCACGTTATGTATATATATTATACATTCATATCAATGTTATATGATATATTTTTATAACTTTAATATATATATATATATATATATTCACGTAATGCATATTACAACGTGAATATATATTCACGTTATGTATATTTCATAACGTGATATGAATATTATATAAATTAAAAATGGGACATATTTATCACGTTATATGTCACGTTATATGTTGAATGACGTGATAATATGTTGTCACATTATAACTATTCACGTTATAACTTTAACATGATAACAACTATCACGTTATATGTATAACGTGATATAAGTTTTCACGTTATACCTATAACGTGACAACATGTTTTCACATTATACTTACATGTTTTCATGTTATAAGTATAAAGTGAAAATTGTTCATCTTCCCCAACTCCTTCAGCTTCCCCATGTTATAAGTGTTGAATGAGGTGATAATATGTTGTCACGTTATGCTTGTAACATGAAACATGATAATTATAATATGACAACAATTATCACATTATATGTATAATGTGACAACATGTTTTCACGTTATAACTTAATAAGGACCGGATCTCACATTATAAACATAACGTGAAAACGGATCTCATGTTATAAGCATAACGTGATAATTGTTGTCACGTTATAAGTTATAACGTGAATGCTTATAATGTGAGATTCGGTCTCACGTTATAACACATAACATGAAAACAGTTGTCACGTTATAGGTTATAACATGACAATTGTTTATCTTCCCCAACCCCTACGTCTTCCTCATCGTCTTTCCCAACCCCACAATGCCAGTCAAACCCAATCAATCAACCCCCATAAAACCCTAATCAACCCACAACGAGGAATCAAACATAAATTCTTAAATCCCTAATATTTAAAAAATCAAACATAATAACTAAATCCCTAAATAGAATCCAAAATAAAGCCCTTAAATATCTACTAACCCTTCGTAATCGCGTGGCGGGGCATCAATGGTGGCATCAAACAAGTGAGAGGCAGGGGCATTGACTCGGGGAAGAACATGGAGGGTCTTAGACATAGGGAGATCCTCCGCGCGGGCAAAGAGCTGGCGATGGGGAGTTCACTAGTTTGAATTTTATCCATGTCTTCTTCTTTTTTTCTTTTCTCACGTTATGTTTCTTCTTTTTTCTCAATTTTTCTCACAATGTGTTGTTTGATTTTTGGAATTGGTAAAGTAAATCTTAATAGTGAAAAGTGAAAAGTGAAATGAAAAGAAAAGTTGAAAATTGATTATTTTTTAAATTAAGGGCATATCGGTCATTTTGGGTAGAAAAGTGGTGAGTTTGAAAAAGTGGGTAAAAAAGAGGTTCCCTTATCCAAAGTGGCTACTTAATTTTTTTTTCGGTTATTTATTAATATTAAAATAAAAATAAATGAATAAATTAAATTTATTTTATGGGTGGCGCTATTCACACACACGTAAATTGATAAATACACTCACCTCCATATAATTTCAAAAATTACATTAGTTTAAAATATTATAATACCCTTGTCCACATAAAAATATTCTAAATACACCCATCTCTTCTTCCTCACAACCACAACTATTTTTCTTATTTTTGAGCAAAAAGCTAAAATATTTTTATGTAAACCCAAGATTTTTCAACAGTCACATTGTTGCAAATATGGACAACAAAAAGTTAATTTTATAATATAAGTATCCCCTTAGTTTACAACTTAAAGTATGTTATTTTTCCACTTTTACTCCTTTTTTACAATTTTAAAATTGTTGTTGAATAACAAAAGTGTGACACTTGGCACGATTCCATTGCATCCTTGATCGTGCCATCGTGCTATGTGGCACGATCGTAATTATAACTTTGCTCGTGTCATCATGCTATGTGCCACGATGGCACAATGAACTACAAATCGATCGTGCCTTGCGACAAGATAAAATTAACTCGATCGTGCCACCCAGGGCCATCGGGCCATCCATCGCCCTCTTCCTCAAACTCAGACAAAAACAAAAAAAGCTCATGACTCTGCATCTGCCAAATACAATTACCCAATACTTATACCCAATAATTTTCCAAAGTAATCCAACTATAAGTGCAAAATTAAGTAAAAATTACATTCAAAATTAAAGTAAAATATTATATCTTGCATTGCCAGAGCTTCTTCCGCCGTTGCTGTCCCTTGGGGGTATATCATTTTGAGTGTATTTGGGGAAAACACAATGGAAGGTAAAAATGAAAATTTATGGAGGTGTATCTAGTAAATGAATTATGTTTTAAAAAAAGGAAGTGGAGTGTATTTAGTAAATGGGTGTATTTATCAGTTTTTAGGGTGTGAAGAGCGCCATGTTTATTTTATTGTAAATTATATATCCCAAATATGAAACAGATTTATGCTAGGGGTGTGATGAAAGTGTGCTTCCTAAGTGAAACATGTTAAAGTTTTAAGCATATATGAATAATTTCACATAAATGTTGGGAGAAGAGGAAATTCGTATATCCATCTTCGTTTCATTACCTATATTTATATAACTTTCATATCTATCATTATTACAAAATGACATTAATATGTCATTATCATACCCAGTTGTATAGCATGTTTCACATACATTGTATTATTGTGCTAAAAATAAATTATCATAAAACTCTCTCTTGGACGTAACACTATTGTAAGTTGGATGAGTTTGATTCGTTAAAACCTTAAGCCGAAATTGAGTGGGAAAAATGAGACAGACGAAAAAAAAGTATATAAATCAAATCCAAACCTTGTATATAAGTTCCTTTGTTAAAAACCTTAAGTTGAAAAAACTCAATATATGATTTCGCTCCCCTGGCCCTAAAACAAACTAGACAGAAGGGAAAAAGAGTGCATCACACAATATATGATTTTGTTCTCGCTAAAACAAATAATATAAGTCGATGAAATGGGCTACCAATCTTGGTTAATATTAACTCTTCACATGCCTATGTCGTATACAAATTTCTCGAATGTATGAATGAGATTGTGGCAGCAGGGAATTTGTTGACATACATCTCTCTATTTTTCTGAAGTTCATGTGTGTAGAAGAACTTTGGCCATTATATAACTGTCTCACTTGTGTATGCATGTTGTATTATCCTCATAAATAATAATGGGGCAGTCCTTAACCATCTTTATAATTAACAATCATTTCGTATATGAGCTATAACTGATTATTTGCCATCCTCATAACGAACAATTATCTCAGAGTGATTGGAAGAAATAGTTACTAATGTTTGTTTAGCAGATCGTGATGATATAGTTATATTATTATAGGAAATAAATAAGCAGTTTGTGATCGAGCTTTGTGCATATCATATTTATATCCCATATCAGCATAACCAACTAACTCAGAGTTAGTGGATTCCTTGGAGTAGAATAATCCCAAACCTATAATACACTGAGATAATGAAAAATATGTTTAATACCATTTCAGTGCCTTCGAGTTGGTTCAAAAATTGTATCGCACAAGTAGATTTACAGCAAAGGCAACATTTGTCAATTGCATTGTGCTAAATATATTAATGCTATAATAAGCATTGAGATAAGACACCCCTAACCCATATTCTCTTATCTCGGTTCTTTTGATCGAAATAGATCTTTCTCGGTCTAAATCACAAGACAACCATAGAGATACTCAAGAATGAGCCTTGTTAATGTTAAATTATTTAAGAAACCTTTTCGTATAAGTAGATTGGTGGACAAGTATTCCATTATCTTTGTGCTCTAGCTCAAGACCAAGGTAGAATTTTGTTTTTCCAAAGTCTTTATCCTCAAAGGTTTTCTTTTGATATTCAACACGATTAGCCAATTCTTTTGGAGTACCAATCAAATGCATGACATCATCATATACAACAATAACAACAAATCTGTTAAGAAACTTATTGTGTAGATTTTGATGATGCTTAGAAAACTTTATATTAGAAAGTAGGCATACCCCAATTCTGTATGTAATCTCCACTTTGTAATAGTTAGATAAATTAGCGGAGTAAAATAGCAGCTAAGTAGGATATGCAGAAGACTTGCCGAAGAATGGAGAGAAGAATCAGATGAGTCGTAGCTGAGTGGATAAGAAGAGCTTCAATCAAGTATAACAACAAAGTCTTTCAGAAGACTTACATCAGAGTCAATTAAGGAGTGAAAGAGATGACTCAACTTAAGAGGTAAAGTTGTTGAAGGACATAAAAGACAACTGAAGAAGTGTGATAAAAGTCAAAAACTTACCAATTTTGGTAAGGGTGGCAGACTTGCAACCTTAAGCTTGAGCCAATGAGAAGCCTGCAGAACTCTGAAAAGTTTTCAGGGCCTGCAAATACCAGATTTCAAAGGTTGGGTCAACATCAATGATGCAGAAAGAAGACAAACCAATGAACAAAAGTAAGAGTTTGAATTTTGTCTACCTCTTCAACGAACAAATATTTGAACTCCTACTATAAAATGCTGAGGAATTTTCAGAGAGAAATACACAGAGAAGAGAGCAATTATTCGAACCAATACATAACTTACAAGCACTCAAGCAATACCTGCAAATACTTTCTCAAGCAAAAATTCATACATCCTCAAGCCTACATCGAAAGATACTTTATCCAACAAATTCACGTGGAAGGTAGAAGTTGTTCTTCAAAGTTGAAGAAGAAATCATTTGTTTAAAAACAAAGTGGTCTTTATTTGCAAGGAGTGAAGGGAATATAGTGAGGTTCAAGGTCGAAATAGATTCAGATCCAAAGGAAGGGTGTGCGATAAATTCCTAAAGATTTGAAGAGCTGAAGTACTGAGGCAGCTGCCTTGTGAAGAGCTGAGTCCCAAAAGTGTAGCTGACTGTGTGATCAAAGCTAACTTGGACTGTTGTACTTTTGTAACAAACTTGCAGTTACATTAGTTGATTCCTCTTGGAGTAGTAGAAGAGTGGAGTAGAGAAATTACCCCATCCTCGAACCACCATAAATCTATATCATTTAAATTTTGCAAATTTATTTACTTGTTATAGTTGCTGTCTAACTGATAATAACCAACCTAAAATATAAGTGTTGATAAACCAAGTTTTTAAAAGGGTATATGACTTCAGCTGTAAAAATCAAGAAAACTGATTTTCTAAAGGTTAAACTTCATTCAGCTGAGTTACTCTATCAACAGCTCTCTTAGAGCCTATTGATTGGTTAACTTTCCTGATGAAGCTTAACACATCTGTCTTTCAAAAGACTTAGCTGTTTTTTCGTAAATCTCTGAGTTTGTTTAGAATCAAAAATTTAATTAAGTCTATTCAACCCCAACCCTCCTAGACTTTACTTACACCCATTGGGACATACAATTGGTATCAGAGCGGTTGATTCAAAGAACATTCCTCACTGGTTACTGAAACTAGATATCATTTCTTTTAAAAGCATCAACACTTGAGTTTTCAAAAGTTTTTCTGAATTATTATCATGGAAGCAAATATATCCTTTATTCCTTTCTCTGTTTTCCATCGAGGAATTTCATGACTGGAAAATTGGCATACATGCACATCTCTCTTCATTTCATGATGAAATATGGTTTGTCATTGAAGATGGACCCATTGGAATCACTAAAGTGAATACAACTGTGAGAGCAACAAGAGATGATGCTAAAAGAGCTGTTGAGATTGACAAACCCGTGCGAATAGACGAACAAGGATAGAAAGAGATACAATCTGGATAATGTGGCCAAAGATATTTTATATAAAACTTTAGGTAAAGCCATGTTTAATAAATTTAAATCATGTAGGACTGCCAAAGAAATTTGTGAGAAACTCGACTTTATCTCGTGAAGCCTTAGAGCAGATAAAGGAGAACAAGCTTACAATTGATGTTCAAAAGTTAGAGGATTTCAAGATGATGACTGAGAATCATCGGACCAAATGGATGCAAGGTTTATAGAAGTCACCAATGAATTGCCCGCTTTAGGCAAAGAATACACACATGAAAATGTGCATGAAGATTCTCGAGAACACTCCCACCGAGTGGGAAACGAAAGTGATGGCTCTAAGACATTCTATGGATTTGACCGAGATTTCAAACTAGCATGATGAGACCGAGATAGCTAAGTGCAGGGAAGCAAAAGAGTTAAATTGTTAGGAAATTTATTTGTAATATTATGATGATACAATGTAAAACTTAGAATAGAACTTGGCACCCCATTTTCCTTGTATTTCTATGTTGTAACATATAGATCAAACAAATGAGTGAAGTCAACTATGTCAAAGAATACAAGAAGTCAATCAAGACTAGAGTGAAGACTCACGCAGTGTCACCGAGTATGGTCAAGATGGAAGAAAAAACTCGATCAAGGAGATACAACCGAGGAATAGTCATGTAAAGGATGTGGAAGTGTCATTCAAGTCGCAAAAAGAAGCCAAGTCTAACAGTTGATGTGACAACAGTCATTCCCATGATTAGAGCAGACTCAAGTCAATGGGTAAATGCAAAGAGTCAAGTCAAGACAATCGACATTGATCCGCTTGGAAGGAAGTCAAGGATATTACTCGATATAGTAATAAGTCCAAGTCGCTGTCTTAAAGTGTTTGGCCTGAATTATGCAAAAGGAATAAACCAATGGGAAACACTCAAGTATGTGTCGACCGTAAATCTACAGAGTCATTTAATACGATGAAGGGTCAACATCACATCTCTGCAGGCCAAGAAAAGACAAGCCAACGAACAAGAAGTGTCATTGAAAATAGCCTATCTCTTCATCGGCCAAATTTTCAAATGAGCACTATAAAAGGCTGAGGAAGCATTTGAGAAAAGGTTACCAAGCACAAACAATTTACACGAACGAATCAAGCAATATTCAAGCAAGCATAACCTGCAATATTCTCCAAGCTTATCAAGATATTCCTCAAGCCTAAAACTCGAAGGAACTCGATCCAACCCATGATGTGAAGGAAAGAATACTTCAACCAATTGAAGAGGAAAAGTTCAAAGAAAGAGAAGGGGTCTACTCTCCAAGTTGAAGGAGCTGTAGTGAGGTTCAAGGTCGAACCAAAAGTTTCAAGTTTGTTGGAAGGTTGTGTGATCAATTCCAAAGGCTTGAAGGGAGCTGAAGTAGCAAGGCAGCTGTCTTGCGAAGAAGCTGAGTCGTAGGAGAAGCTACCAGTGATCAAGGCTGTCTCTAGACCGAGAACCGCTTTGTAACTTGATCTCATACTACCTGTGGATTCCTCCAGAGTTGGAGAAGAGTGGATTAGAGGAATTACCCCTTCCTCGAACCACTATAAAATTTGCTTGTGTCATTTACTTTCAGATTTACTTTCTTGCTTATATTTTTATATCTCACGATAAGTTATATTACTATCCAACTAATAATAACAAGTTCAAATAAGTGTTAAAAACGAGGTTAGAATTAACAAAGGGTGTTAAGTCTTCACGATAAAACCAAATCAATCGAAAAGTTAAGTGTTAGCTGACGCCGCTAAGTTATACTATCAATAGCTCAGTCGAGTCTGCTGAGTGGGTAACTTTGCTGAAGAAAGCCAACCTAGCTGTCCCCAAAGACCCAGCTGATTTGAGTCAACTCTGTTGAATATTTTAAAAGGACTAAAAAGTGAAACCTTACACCACACCCCTTGGGACCTACATAAATAGCAATGAATAGCTTATTACTCTTCTAAAATTTAAGTAAATGCACTCATCTGTCTTATGGCCAAACTCATCTGATTCAGATTCTATTGATAGTGATCAGGACACACACACTCATCATCACACATATATCTTTATGATTAATTAGGAAAAATGATGGAAGCTTTTGAGCACATAAAGTTCTCTCACGCACTCCTAAATGAGGAAAATAACCACCTCAAATGCCAAAACTCAAGGCTGAGTAAGAGCTGAGTGCTCTAAGTCACTTAGCTGATGAGAACAAAGAGTTGAGAGCTGAAATTGAAATGGTTAAAGCATAGTGTACTACAAAATAAAGGATAAAGAAAGAGTTTAATAATGTCATTGCATCACTCAACAAATCATCTAAAACATTAGATGAGTTGATGATGATAAAAAAAGAAATTGGAGACAAAGTTGGACTAGGTTTTACAACCTTTGTAAGCACTCAGACTCCAAAAGCACACACATGCTGGACTTGGATATAAAAGTAAAAGAATGAAGCTAGTTGAGTTCACTGACAGGACTACTGAAGTTAAAGTCAGAAAAGTTCTTCAGCAGACTCGCAACAGGAAGTATTATGTGAAATCAAAATAGAACTGCCAAAAGTCTCAGAAATTTCAAAGAAGTAAATAATACGATGGGAATGGTAGAAACTTTCAAACTCAATCTGATTGAAATCCACCCACGAAAAATCAGCAGATTCCAAAAGGAAACAAGTCACAATGGAATTGGTATAAGAACTAATATAGGTCATTCCCTAGGAATGCAAATCAACACACTTATGAACATAGACATTATGCACACATAGTACACCACTTTCTGTATTATAACAAGATTGCAAATGTTCACACGCATACACAAACATATAGACAAAAGACACAACTATGTTTAGCAAAACCACCCAAACAATTTTCCAAAATTTGTTATGGTTATGGAACCGAAAGGTGGCAACCCTTTAAAGTCAGACCATTTGGATATAAGTTGGTTGGAATACCTTACACCGAAAGGTGTACGTAAAGTTTGATTTCCTTGACCGCAGGTACAAAAGTTTGGGTGGAATGAATCTCTAGGGGAAATAAAAGACACTGGATCAATCAGGAAAATTGGATTAGAAATCACAGATGTAGCATATGTTGAAGGTCTAAACTTCAATCTACTGAGTATCTGCCAACTCTGTGATAGAGGCTACAATGTTGGATTTAATATGGGAATATGCCAAATCAAGTATGCTGAAACAACTGAAATCGTGCTATCTGGGATATGGATAAAGAATATGTATGTGGTAGATTGGTCAACTACCACACCAATCACCTATTTGCTAGCCAAAAGCACATCTCAAACAAGTTGGTTGTGGCATAAAAAGTTGAGTCAACTGAACTTCAAGACTATGAACATGTTTACAAGAAGTCATCCGGTTGAAGGTTTACTAGATTCTGTGTACAAAAAGGAAAATATTTGTGATGCTTGTCAGAAAGGAAAGCAGATCAAATCATCATTCAAAGAGAAAACAACCCCTTCATCAATAAGGATTTTGCACTTGTTGCATATGGATTTATTTGGGCCAATGGAGCCAGTAAACATCAGTGTAAAGAAAATATACCCTACTGGTAGTAGATGGTTTCTCAAGATACACATGGTTTATTTTTTTGTGTAAAAAGAAGAAAACATTGCAGAAGCTTCCTCAGCTGATTAGTAGAGTTCAAAATGAGAGGAGTTAATCCATTATCAAGATAAGATCTTATAAAGGAACTGAGTTTGTCAATTGGATTATAGCTTAGTATTGTGTAGAAAATGTAATTGCACATGGGTTGTCAGCTGTAAGAACTCCTGAGTAGAATATAGTAGCTGAAAGGAGGAACAAAACACTCAAAGAAGCTACAAGAACCATGTTAGCTAACGTTGGGCTGCCTAAGAGACGTTGGGCTGAAGCCATCAACATAGCTTGCTACACTCAGAATAGATGCATGATAAATAGGAAACTGTCCAAAACCCCCTATGAAATTTGGACAGGAAGAAAGCCAAATGTAGGATATTTTCATATCTTTGGAACCAAGTAAATTATACACAATAATGAGAAAGACAATTTGAAAGTATTCGATGCTTAAGAAGGCAAGTGATTTTTTCTTGGATAGTCATCTAAAAGCAAAGCATTTAGGGTTCTAATGTAGTATTTGATGAGCCCAATGTCAGTGCAGAAGGCATTGATGAGTTAGCTGAGAAGATGAATCAACCAATAATTCAGAAGAGTCATTATACTGAAATAGCCACAGAAAACTCAATCCTGATGAGCACCAGTTAGCTGAATCTCAAAGAGTGCTGGAAAGGCCCTAAATCCAACAAATCAAGAAGTTGCTCCAGATAACTTAGCTGGAAATCAAAATAATAAAGCACACTTACTCGCACCAGATGTGAGATGGCTGAGAGACCATCCACCTGAGTTAATCTTTGGTAATGTTAGAGAAGGAGTAAGAACAAGACCAAAAACTCAACATAAAGCTATGTTTGCTTGTTTCATTCTAAGATTGAACCAAAAGATGTGTCAGGAGCCTTGGATGACATACACACTAGATCCTAGCCATGCATGAAAAGCTAAATTAGTTTGAAAGGATCAAGGTTTGGGATTTGGTTCAAAGACCTACTAACCAAAATGTTATTGGTACAAACTGTGTATTCAGAAATAAGATGAACGAAGAAGGCATAATTGTCAGAAACAAGGAAAGACTAGTACCAAATGGTATTGACAAGAAGAAGGTAAACATTGTGATGAAAAATTTGCTCCAGTTGCAAGACTTGAAGCAATCATAATGTTTCTTGCCTATGCTGCTCACAAGAACTTCACAATCTATCAAAAGGCTGTGAAGAGTGCATTCCTAAATGGATTATTGAAGGAAGAAGTCTATGTTGAACAACCTCCAGGATTTGAGCATAAGATTATTGGAAATAAAGTGTATAAGCTGAAGAAAGCACTCAATGGATTGAAGAAAGCTCTATGATACATTGTCTCACTTATTCATAGACAATGGTATTACAAAGGGAAAGGTTGACAAGACCTTATTTAGAATCCAAGATGGGGAAAGCATCTTGCATGTGCAAATATATGTGGATGACATCATATGTGGATCCACAAATAATGACTTATGAGACAAATTCTCAAAGCTTATGCAAGGAAATTTTGAGATGAGCATAATGGGAGAATTAACTTTCTATCTAGGACTTCAAGTGAATCAAATACACAAGAGATTTAATGAAGAATTTTGGCATGGAAGAAAAGTCATTTGTGAAATACCAATGAACACTTCCATAAAGATTTATCTTGATGCTGAAAGGAAACCAATGGATCAAACAAGATACAAAGCATTCATCGATCATTACTCTATTTGACCGCAATCGAAATGACATCACCTTTGCATTAGGTGTATGTGCAAGATTTCAACTGCACTCAAGGGAAAGTCATATGACTGCAGCCAAGAAGATTTTTAAATATTTGAGAGAAAACCAAGAAGTTGATTGTGGTATCCTAAAGAAAGAGGCTTCAAGTTAATTAGATATTCAGATTCAGACTATGTCGGATGTAGAGTTAAGAGAAAGAGTACATATGGTACATGTCAACCGCTTGAAAATAGACTTGTTTCTTGATTTAGCCGTAAACAAAAATTAATAGCTACATCAACAAACAGAGGTCAGTGTATATTGCTCAGGCAAAATTGTTGAAAAATCCAATTATGTGTGATATCACAAGTGCAATTGCAACAACTCAATATCCAGTTTTGCACTCAAGGACCAAATACATTGATGTTATACATCATTTTATTAGAGATCATGTTGAAAAGAAAGACATCATATTGGATCATGTATCACCTGAAAAGCAGTTAGCTGATATATTCACAAAACCTTTATGTGAATCGAGATTTGAGGAGTAGAGGATTGAACTTGGATTGATTGAGTTAACTCTCTCAGAAGAGTTGTTGAGAAGAGTCCACAGTGAAGAGTATTGCATTTCAGAAGATTTTTACTCATTCAGCTAAGAAAAGTCAGCAGGACTGGAGAACCAGCAGAGTTGAGTCTAACACACAACTGAATGGTATCTGTTGGCTAGAGGATCAGAAGAGTCAACGACAACTAAGAGTCAGTCAGTAGACACATTTATTAAGTAAAGGACAAAACGACGTCATATTTATAGTGGGAATATCTTTTTGAGATGATATCATCTGTATTTAAAGTGAAACAAGTATCCGAGAATAAAGCTGCGCAAAGAGGCTTATGATTAGCCATAAATGTTGCGGGCATTTAATGCTTAAATTAAAAGTTGTTTCAAGATCAAATTTAAACCTTTGATCAAATTTCAAAACTTCACGATTTCTCTCACATTGAATCACCTCCAATATAAACCCTAAAAAATTTCTCTCTAGATCTTCTCACACTTTCAGAAACACTTCAAAAATTTCCAAATTTTCTCTCTGCAAACTCACGTGCAAATACTATCAAATCTTTCACATTTCTCTATTGCTCCTATGAAATCTACCAGTTCTGCTCTCGATTTTGCTAAAATGGCTAAGAAAGTGTACTCAGGTTCACTCATCGATGTTGAAGGGTAGGTCAAGCACTCAGCTGACCAATCTAGGGCACGAAAGATTGAAGTTAATCGAGTTTTTAAGTCTGCAAATGCCTCAGATGTATCAGGAGGAGGTAGCTATGTTCTATGTGAACACCTCCGTGCATGATGATGGAATCCATTCGTTTATGAATGGAAAGGATGTCATATCAGCTGCTTCTGTATGTGAGCTTCTTAAACTTCCCAACTATGGTCTAAGTGAGCTGAAGGACCATGAGTTTTATTTGGAGCAGGCATGGAGGGAGATAGCTCTCAATGAAGAGGCTGAAACCTACAATCGATCAACAACAAAGGTCATGGTGACGGAGGAGTACCACAAGCTAATGGACATCGTGTCCAAGTATCTGGATATAAAGTTTGGATCATACAATCGCTTGTCGCAGCTAAGTTGACAATTAAGTCAGAAATAATGGAAGAGATGGAGATTAATTTGGCTGAATTTATATATGTCAAACTTGGTCAGAATGTTCTGAATGTGGAGGTAGTCTATAGCAGATTCAAGAATACCTTGGGCTATGTGTTAGTCCTTGGGTACTTGCTGGAAAAGGGTTTGCCTTTGAGGAAAAGAAAACCATTCCAAGTGAACAAGAGGTTGTTCAGACGCAACCTCTCAGCTGCTCAAAATAAGTCTCATGCCAAGAAAAAGGTCACTCCAGAAGGTGAGATAGCTGAGAATGAGCCAGAAGTCTGATGACTCTTAGTCTTCTAACTTTAAGTTGGTTGCTCCCTTGTCTTCTTAATATCTTTAAGACCTTTTTCCAGTACAGTTCCCAAGCGTCACCAATGGTCACCCCTTATAACATCCTTCGATAATAGAGTCCCAAACTCCTCATTTGTTCATACCTTGGCGAGGACCCCGTTGGTGGTCCGTCATACTATCTTCCAGCTTTTGAATTATGCCTTCTTAGTTTTTGTCAAGCTTTGAAATCTCTTCTTTTGATTTCTGTAAAGCAAGGTCAGCTTTCTCATCGGCTGACAATGAAGGTGGAATCTGTGCCATAATTGAAGAGCTTGTGCCTTTGCCTTTTAAAGATGTTGTAAGGGCTACTTATCCTTCCCTTTTTTTGGCATCAACAATGGAGGTTGGCTGAATATTTTCGAAGATGAAGTCCAACTTCATCTCGAGTCATAGAATCGGCAGCTGATCGATGGGAGCTAAGCTCAATCACCGATTTTGCAAGGAAAAGAGCTGATCTTTTACCATGGCTTCCATGTGTTCAAACTTTTCCCAACCTTGGTTTGAAGAAGCTCCATGTCACTCAGATGGCTAGTCTCCATCCGATGCTTATGATCACGCTGGCGTCACTGAAATTCAATTTGATCTGCTCCCCATACCAGCAATTTGTTATATAGTTGCCTGAAATATCCCACTTGCTCTCTTCGGAGAGCCTTCGTCTGATTGTTCCATTCTTTGATTCTGAGTATTGTGCCATGGATATCACTTGTTATCGTAGCATCATGGTTTTCAATTCGTGTACACAAGTCTGTGAAGCCTCTTTCCTTCTCTTCCATTTCCCCAAACATAAAATGAAACGCCTTTCTGAATTCTGAAGCCTGCTCACTGTTATTGTCTAGATCAAATTCAAAATCATGACCTCGGGGACCATATGGAACTATTCCCAATTCAGCTGGAATATTGAGGTCTTCAGCTACTAAACCAACAGTGAGCCATTCTTTATCCTCAGACTCTTCCATGGGGATTTTTTCATGAAATTCGAAGTTCAGCAACCCCAATATGTCAATAGCAGTTGAGGAAGCTCCCACTCCATCTCCTATGGGATCCCTTACCTCTTCCACCTGACGAACAATTCTTTGTACGACAATTGGGTTAGCTTCATTGACAGTTGTAGCTATGTTAGCCGCGGAGCTGACTGTGCCTCAAATGTTTTAACAACTTCACTAGCAGCAGTGTTTTCTTCCATTTGAGTATCCATTGCTGCAGTTGTCTCAACAACTTCATTTTCAGGTGATCTAACAAGTTGAGGGGTGGATCAACCAACACAAAACCCATTTATGCAAAGTTCAGCCATTGATTCATTTAGGTTCTTCAGCTAGGTTCAAAGGGTTTCTATTTTCTATCTTGGTCGGTGCATCTTCTTGCATAGGTTCTTCAGTTGGCTCAGTGGACCAATCTCTGCCTCTACATTCTATCCAGAAGTCTTAACTGCAATAGGGTCTTGAACAATCCCTGTACCAGTCTCAACCACTGTTAAGTATTCAACAAGATTGGCATCCACATCGGTCTCAACCACTAGGATTGTGCCTTTAGTGCCAACATCAGTCTCGATTGTTGTGGCTTCAATAACTCTTCCAACCTGTGCCTGTGTTTCAACAGTCTCAATTGTTGTAGCTTCAACAACTCTTCCAACATGTGTCTCTTTTTCAACAGTCTCAACCACCGAAACTTCATTGGTCTGCACAGAGCCTGCAACTTCTTCATCAATATTAGCCACTTCGCCTCCTAACTCCAATTCTTCTTGTTCCCTTACAACCCTTTCAAGATTTTCAGAGATGACTTGGGTTGTAGTGTGCTCAGCTTCCATCTCAATTGTATCAACAACTTATTGATTCTGAATTTCAATGTGGTCAACTGTCTTAGGGGATTTAGCTGTTTCACGATTCTCAGATATCTCCTTCTTTGTTGTCCTAAAAACAATATTCAGGTTTGTCTTAGTTGGGTTTCCCGTTTTGGTGATTTGCGTATCTTCATCAATTCTGACCAAGTCAACAATAATTACTTTTTAGCTCCATCGCCATTTCCAGGGTTTTCATGAATTTCAGAAGATTGGGAGTGAGTTGGTAATGAGAGAGCAGTTGTTTTTCTCGTCACTCCTACAATCGGGTGGGGGATGAAGTTTCCCCACACCCAGTGTAATGTGCATGCTCCGCCATCTTATTGATTCTTTGAGAGCTTACCTTAGCTCTGTTGCTTCAATCTCATGCTCATCTTCAACATTAGGGGTGAGGGCAGCTGAGTGTCCAAAGAGACATTTATGCGTCTCAGTTGAACTCTTCGCTTTTTTGAATGCCAACAGCCTTCTCCTCTCGACGCCTCTAGTATAAAGAATTATATACAAATTGGGTATCTAAATCCTAAAGGATTGAGCAGTTATTTAGGAAGGAGGGAATCCACTCCTCCTCTTTGATCATCTCTGGCCTTTGGATTTGGATTCGGCTTTTGCTCAATTTCTACATAGCCCATTCTGATATCCTTTTCGAGTGGACTCAGCTTCCTCTTGCTCAGATTCGTCTAGGGCAGCTATCTCTTCTTCATGTGGCCTTATCTCCACAATTGATTCACCAATAGCTTTAACATTCGTATCTCCAATGCCTGCAGTAGTTGCCTCTCCTACTTCGACGACAGTTGCATCCTCTATTCTTTCCTCAATTGTTCCTCAACCCTTTCTATAGCAGTTGAATCTACTGCAACTGTGGGTCTATCCTGGTTTATTTTTTTATCTCCTCTCCGTAGGAATCTCCATTGATTCTTTTACCTCATAGTCGGTTGGCACAACCATGATACTGGACTCATTAGGCTCATAACGCAGCCCACTTTGAGACTGAGTCTTTTGCTTCTTGGTATCTGGCTTTCTCGAGCCAATTGTCCTTCGTTTCTTGGGTATGGGGGTAACTTGAGCAACTAGGACATACTCAGTTGTTTCCCTTTTAGAAGTACCAACTCTTTTCTTAGCGTGGGCTTTGTTCTGAGCTGCTGAAAGATTTTCTTTAAAAAGTCTTTTGTTTACATGGAATGGATTTCCCTTCCTCAGGGGCAAACCCTTCTTCTCTAGCACATAACCAAGGACTAGCCGGTAGCACAAACTATTCTTAAATTTCCCATCATCTACCATCACCTTTTGTATAATTTGACACAATTTGTTAAACATGTAATCAACCTAATTCAATTTTAATTCCTCCATGATGGCTGCCATTACAATCAGCTTAGGAAGGGAAAGCTGATTGTAAGAGCCAAATTTTGTTTCCATATATTTGGCTGCAATTTCCATCATTTTATGAAATTATTCCTTTACCACAGCCTTCATGGCTGAATACTTATCATCATCTTCTTCCACAACTATCTCCTCCCAGATCTTCTGGAAATCGAACTCATAATCCTTCAGCTCAGTGAGTCCATTGTTGGGAACATGTAGCAGCTCACTCAGTCACCAAGCAGATGATCACTTTTTGGCCATTCACAGTTGAGTGAATTCCATCGTTATGAACAAAGGAGTTCCCATCGAACATCGCCATCTCTTCAAGATATGTATGTGGCATCTGCAGCATGAGAAACTTCATTAGCCCATAATTTTCCAAGTGCTTCACGATCTTCTCAGTCCTTTCTTGGTTCTAAGATTGCTTGATCGAGCCTTCAGGATCAATACATGCACCGCAGTAAATTTTATCGGATAGCTTAGCAAAATCGAGAGCAGAACCTGAGAATCTCTTCGGTGCCATAGATAAGTTTTTAGAGTTTGTGAGATTTTGACAGTAGGTTCTTTGCAAAGAGTTTTTTATGAAGTTTTAAGAGTATAAATGTAAGTGTGAGAAGAGAGAGAAAATTATGCAATATATATGAAACGTGAAGAGATGTTTTTGGGATTGTACAATTTGAAACTCGATCAATGGTTGAGATTCAATCAGAGTTATGCCTTTAATATCCGCATTAAATGCCTGTGGCATTTATGGCCAATCATAGGGTTTTTGTTGAAGCTTTACTGTGTTGCATTAAATGATGTTGAGATCATTTTTGAAACATTCCCGCTTCATAAATACGGCCATGTTTCGTTTCATACCTAATAAATGTGTCTGCTAACTCATTTTAGCTTGCATTTCACTCTGCTTCACTCTTTAGTCAGCTGGATTGACTCAACTGTTTAGTTGACATACTCTGTTGAATGTTTAATTTTACTAATTTTACTCTGCTGAAAGAGTAAAATTCTTCTTAAATGAAATTTCCTTCACTTAATACTCTGTTGAGTCTTCTGAGCTTGTTAACTTAGTTCAATTAATCTAAGCTCATTCTCCCACTCTTCTTGTGAATATATCAGCTAACTGCTTCTCAGTTGAGATATATTCCAACACGACATCTTTTTATTCCACATGATCTCTGATAAAGTTATATCTGAAATTAATATGCTTTGTACTTGAATGAAAATTGGATTTTATGTAATTGAAATTGCACTTGTGTTGTCACACATAATATGAATTTATTTTTCCTCAATATCACAGTCTCTCAACTTTTGCCTCATCCATAAAACGTGGGTACAACATCTGCCTGCAGCAATGTACTCAGCCTTAGCTATTGACGTAGCGGTTTGTTGGTCCTAAGGGGTGATGTGTAAGGTTTAGAGAAGGGGGGGTTGGAATAAACCTTACCAACCTTTTGATTTTAGTCCTTTAAAAATATATATATTCAGAGTGAATTCAAATCAGCTAAGTCCTTGAGGGTCAGCTAGGTTGGCTTACACGGCAAAGTTACCCACTCAACAGACTCGACTGAGTTGTTGATAATATAACTTAGCTATTTTCAGATAACACCTAGAAATTCAGTTGATTTGGTTTGTCAGCGGAAGACTTTTCACCCCTATAATTTTTAAGCACGTTTTTGACACTTATTTTAGCAATGGTTATTATCAGCAGATTTAAGCAAGTTTAACTTATCAGCAGATATAAATAAAGCACGAAATAAAGTATGCTAAAAAGTAAATAGACACAAGCAGTTTTATAGTTGTTCGAGGATGGGGTAATTCCTCTAGTCCACTCTTCTCCAACTCCTGGAGGAATCCACTAAGTAACTTAGACTTGGTTACAAAATAGTTATCAGTCCGAGACATCTTTGATCACACAACTTGTTGCTCCTAGGACTCAGCTTCTTCACAAGACAGCTGTCTGTTACTTCAGCCTCCTTCAAACCCTTGGACTTGATCACTTAGTGCTCTAACATGTTCTTGAAAACAATTTTTCCTCTTCAATTAATGAAGTAGTTTTTCCTTCACTGAGTGTGTTGGATTGATTTCCTTCGATGTTTGGCTTGAGGATTTCTTTGAAAAGCTGGAGAGATGTTTGTAGGTTATTGCTTGATTGCTTGTATGCTTGTGTGCTTGTATTGAACTCGGTTTTTTTTCTCACTTGCTTCCTCAACCTTTTATAGTGCACATTTGAAAATATGTTCGCTGAAGAGATAGACATAATTTTCAAATCACACTCGTAGGTTGTTGGCTTGTCTTGTCTTGCAGTATTGATGTGGATTGTACCATGAATTAATTGTTCTGCATCCTTTCCTTAATCTCTGCAGGTTTTCAGGTACATCTCATTAGTTCCTTGCTTTTTGCACTCTTTCAGCAAAACAACTTTATTGCTGGCAGCTTGACACATGCCTATTTCCAGCAAAACTTTGACTTGTCTTGATAACGAATCTCTTTCATCTTTTTTAAAGTCTTGTCTGCTACATACCTCTTGACATCCGATTCCAATCATTTTGTAATGACTTAGATGTCAGTCAGCTGACTAAGAAAGCTTTTCTGTCACTTGACTGAGTCTTCTCTTCACTTCACTCAGCTGACACACAGTTGGGTCTTCACTTCAATATTCAGTCGAATCTTGTAATCTTCAACTTAGCTGGCTTCAACTCAGCTCATACAACCCTATCTATTACAAGTTGAATTACACAGAAAATGGAGCGCCAACTTCCTAATCTAAGTTTTACATGGTATTATCAAAATCTATACATAAATTTTCTCAACAACTTCCCCCTTTTTGATGATGCCGAAACTTTAATAAATACATCAAAGTAAATCGTGCAGTAACAAAGAATGAATGTATATAATATGTCAATTTATTGAACATATCATTATTGTACTTTACAATCGCACTTTACAAAGCTTTTTACAAAGTATAAACCTATACAATGCATCGGAGCTATACACATGTATCTATACAAATGTATCAGAGTGTTACAAGTATCAGAGCATTTAGGTATACTTACAATTGTGTGTATTTACAATTAAGTAAAATACAATGAACGGGTTCATCCATCTTCAACGCCTCAGATACTTCCTTCTTCTCTCATCCTCCTAGCTCTCCTTCTATCCTCTTCAGCTCTTCTCTTTTTTCTATCTTCTTTCTCATTTTTCTTCTTCTCGTAGGCTCTTTTGTGATACCTTCAAAATCAATGGAGTCTCTGACGATGCTATTCGTTTGCGCCTATTCCCATTTACTCTTCGGGGACGGGCTAAACAATGGCTAAACACGTTACCAAAGGGAATAATCACAACATGGAGCATTATGGCTGAAAAGTTCCTTTTGAAGTATTTTCCACCCGCCAAAACCGCACGATTGAGGAATGAAATCTCTTCATTCACTCAAGAGGATGATGAGACCTTGTACGACACTTGGGAGAGATTCACAGAATTGCTGCAAAAATGCCCACATCATGGCCTTCCTAATTGGATGCAAGTCCAAACGTTATACAATGGCCTACTCTCATCGACGAGGCAAATGATTGATGTGGCGGCGGGGGGAACATTGAACAATAAAACACCCGAAGCCGCCCAAGATCTCATAATAGGAATGGCCATGAATGACTATCAATGGCAATCCGTGCGATGTAAAACCAACAGGACAGTGGGTGTATACAATGCAGACGCGGTAGTCACGCTAGCCGCACAGGTCGAAGCTCTGACTCAGGAAATTGACGGGTTGGCAGCTCCAAAACCACCACAACAAGTCTTCTCATGCGAGACTTGTGGAGGATCGCACAACCACCAAGAGTGCCCCCACGCGATACCACAACATGAACAAGTGGATTATCTAGGTAATCAATCTCGATCCTCTCAAAATAATCCTTTCAGTAACACCTATAATCCAGGTTGGCGACAACACCCGAACTTCAGTTGGATACAATCAGGGCCAACAATGGCCTAATCCGAATGCACTCCCCAATTCGTCTGCACCTCCCGGTTTCCAACCGCGAAAACCAAGTTTGGAGGACTTATTGTCCAAATTCGTCCAAACAACGGAAACTCGTTTCACGGCCACCGAAACATCTTTGAGGAACCAAGAAGCATCCATTCGCAACTTGGAAAATCAAATTGGCCAAATTGCCAAAATGATCTCCGAAAGACCACAAGGAAGTTTACCCATCAATACCAAACCGAATCCGCGAGAACAGGTAAAAGCATTCACTCTGAGGAGCGGAACAAAGTTAGATGAGGTACGGATGCCGGAGGACGAGCCCACCCCCATACAACAAAAAGACGAACATGTACTCAAGGAAACAAAGAAAATGGTACCAGAATTCCAACCACCTATCCCGTCTCCAAGTCAATTGCGTAAGGACAAGCATGACGACCAATTTGGTAAGTTTTTGGATTTGTTTAAACAGTTGCACATCAATATTCCTTTTGTTGAAGCCCTTTCACAGATGCCAAAATATGCCAAGTTCTTAAAAGATCTCCTTTCAAATAAGAAGAAGCTTGAAGAAATATCCATGGTGCAATTAAATGAGGAATGCTCGGCAATTTTGCAAAACAAGTTACCTCGGAAAATCAAAGATCCAGGGAGTTTTACTATTCCTTGTCATGTCGGTAATTTGACTGTTGATCGGGCATTGGCCGATCTAGGGGCTAGTATTAATTTGATGCCTTATGAATTGTTTAAACAAATGGGTCTAGGGGAACCAAATCCTACTAGGATGAGCTTAGAACTAGCTGATAGATCCATTAAATATCTTAGAGGCATTGTTGAGGATGTTTTGGTCAAAGTCGATAAGTTTATATTTCCTGTCGATTTTGTAATTCTTGACATGCATACCGATGTCGAAGTCCCCTTGATCCTAGGGCATCCATTTTTAGCTACTGCTAAGAAAATCATTGACGTGCATGATGGCAAACTTATTTTACGAGTCGAAGATGAACAAGTCATTTTTAAAATCGCTACATCGATGAAAAATACGATAGATAAAGATGACTCTTGTTTTGCTATTGATCTTATCGATATGGAGATAACCAATTCCTTACCAAGTAGGATTTCTAACGAATTCTTGGAGACTTGTATTGTTCAAAGTGCAGGTATAGCGGAGGAAAATCCCTTTCTTAGGGAATCTGTACTCGCATTGGAGGAAAACAAACCAACAGAACGACAGAAAGAGTTTGAAAAAATTGAAAATTCTCAGGTGGGGCATAACAAACCATCCATTGAGGACCCACCGCTGTTGGAGTTGAAAGAGCTACCCGAACACTTGGAATATGCATTTATAGCCAATAATTCCAAACTCCCCGTGATTATTTCCTCCAATTTATCCTCACATCAAATGGATAGATTGTTGGCAATATTACGGGAACACAAAAAGGCCATCGCTTGGAAAATCTCCGACATTCAAGGAATCAATCCTTCCTTTTGCACTCACAAAATTCTGATGGAGGAAAATTTCAAGCCGGTTGTTCTACCTCAGCGTCGCTTAAATCCAAACATGAAGGAGGTAGTTAAGGAAGAGGTAATCAAGTTACTTGATGTTTGGGCTCATCTATCCAATCTCCGGCCCGAATGGGTAAGTCCATTCAAGTGGTCCCAAAGAAAGGTGGGATGACGGTGGTACCAAATAAAAAAATGAACTTATTCCAACGCGAACGGTAACAAAGTTGGCGAGTTTGCATCGATTATCACGATGGCTTAACGATGCTACTCGGAAAGACCATTTTTATTTGCCTTTTATTGATCAAATGCTTGAACGATTATCCGGTCACCTTTATTATTGCTTCCTTTGATGGCATGTCAGGTTATTTTCAGATCCCAATAACACCGGAGGACCAAGAGAAAACCACTTTCACTTGTCCCTACGGTACTTTTGCCTATCGACGCATGCCTTACGGAATGTGCAATCCACCGGCAACCTTTCAATGGTGCATGCTTGCTATCTTCGACGAACTTGTAGAAGATATCATGGAAGTCTTCATGGATGACTTCTCGGTTTTTGGGGACTCCTTTGATCTTTGCCTTGCAAATCTTAAAAAAATCCTTATTCGTTGCGAAGAAACTAACCTGGTTCTTAACTTGGAAAAATGTCACTTCATGGTACAAGAAGGTATTGTTTTGGGACATAAAATTTCTTACAGGGGCATTGAAGTTGACAAGGCGAAGGTTGAGACAATTTCCAAATTGCCCCCACCCACCATGGTGAAGGCAATCCGAAGCTTTTTGGGGCACGCTGGGTTCTATAGGCGATTCACCAAAGGTTTTTCAAAAATTGCCCGACCACTCACTCGCCTCTTGGAGAAGGATGCGGTTTTTGATATCAATGATGAATGCCTTCAAGCATTCAATACTTTGAAAGAAAAACTCACCACTTCTCTCATCATGGTGGCTCCGGATTGGTCTCAACCATTCGAACTCATGTGTGATGCTAGCGATTATGCGGTAGGTGCGGTGCTCGGACAACGAAAAGATAAACATTTCCGGCCAATTTTACTATGCAAGTAAAACTCTGAATCCCGCTCAATCCAATTATACAACTACCGAAAAGGAGTTATTTGCAGTAGTTTTTGCCTTTGACAAATTTCGCTCATACTTGATCCTATCAAAAGTCATTGTCTATACGGATCACTCCGCTTTACGCTATTTGCTTGCAAAGCCACGACTAATTCAATGGGTTCTCTTACTCCAAGAATTCAATGTGGAGATTAAAGATAAATGGGGTGCCGAAAATCTTGCCGTCGACCACCTATCTCGCCTTGAGCACTCCGGCACCGACAAGCAACACAATGGACATATCAATGATTCTTTCCCGGATGAGCAACTCTTTGCCCTTAACTCAATTTCAATTGATATTCCTTGGTTTGCAGATTTTGCTAATTATCTTGCAGGAAAAGTTCTACCAAAGGGGATGACCTATCAACAAAAGAAGAAATTCTTTTCGGACCTCAAGTACTATATTTGGGACGATCCCCACCTCTTCTGAGTTTGTGCGGATCAAATCATACGAAGATGTGTCGCACTTCCTGAAACAATCTCCATTTTGAATCATTATCACAAAGGGCCCACCGGTGGACACTACCAAGCAAATACTACGGCACGCAATACACTTTTCAGAGACGCAAAATGGCATGTTGAAACTTGTGATAATTGTCAACGAACAGGGAATATTTCTCGAAAAAATGAAATGCCCCAAAATGGTATACTTGTTTGTGAAATTTTTGATGTTTGGGGTACTGATTTTATGGGACCTTTTCCTGTGTCGTTTGGCAATAAATACATTTTAGTAGCCGTTGACCACGTGTCTAAATGGGTAGAGGCTCAAGCCTTGCCTAAAAATGATGCTCGAGTGGTGGTACATTTTCTCAAAAAACTTTTTACCCGATTTGGTACACCACGAGCCATCATTAGTGATAGAGGCACTCACTTTTGTAACAGTCAATTTGAAAAAGTGTTAAAACGTTATGGTGTCACACACCGAGTCGCCACCGCCTATCACCCCCAAACTAGTGGTTAAGTCGAAGTGTCCAACCGCAAATTAAAACAAATTTTGGAAAAAACGGTTGGACACTGTCGCAAGGATTGGTCCCTCAAACTCGATGACGCCCTTTGGGCTTATAGAACGTGTTAGGAATTTTATTGTTTAGATTTTGATGAATGCCATGTAAAACTTAGAATAGAAAGTTGGCTCCCCAATTCTTGCTTTGAAATGTATTGTAACAATTAGAGTCGCTGGCCGAGTTAAGTCGCTACGCTCCAACTTGCAAGAAGACAATCAAGGCTTGAAGGAAAACTCATTGTGAGACAAATGAGTACAACAAAGAAGAGCAGACAGAACTCGATCAAGAAGCGGTGAGATGCGGTGAGTGAAACATCACCAAGTCAACTCAAGAGAAGCCAAGTCTCAAGATGAAGTGACGGAAGAGTCATCCAATGATTGGAAGTCGACTCTAAGTCACCTGGGAAAGCGAGGAAATGCGGTCAAGTCGAGATAATCGAAAAAGAACCGTTGCCGCGTAAATCAAGAGATTTACTTAAACAAGTAATATCTCCATACTACCTTTCTTGGAGTGCTCACCCCGAGAAGCGTGCAAAGAAATGAACCAATGGGAAGCACTACACCGTGTCGAACTCGAAAAGGTGATAAAACATTTCATACGAGGAAATGGCAATTCCAAGAAGTGCAAACCAACGATCGCAAAGTGATTTTCAAAAATGAGCCTATCTCTTCAACGGGCAAATTTTTGAAAGTTCACTATAAAAGGCCGAGGAGTTTGATTGAGAAAGAAGATGATGCGTGGATGACACACACGTGAGATATACAAGCTTATCAAAATGGAAATATTCTCAATCCTCAAGCCTACATCTCGAAGAACATCAATCCAACACTTACCCGTGAAGGAAAGAGAACTTCAATCGCTTGAAGAGGAAACTCATCGAAAACAAGGGGTCTACATTCCAAGAAGGATTGTAGAAAGGTTCAAGGTCGAACCAAGTCTTAAGCGTTTGGAGGGCTTCGTGATCAAATCCAAAGTGCTTGAGCAAGTGAGTCTGTAGTAGCAAGGCAAATGCCCTGTGAAGAAGCTCGAGTCGTCGAGAAGCCACTGAGTGATCAAGGCGTCTGCAGACCGAGTCCCAAAGGATCAAGTCGGCTGTTGTGATCAAGACTTGTATCTGGACTGTTACCACTTTGTAAACCGATCATTACTTAGTGGATTCCTCCAGAGTTGGAGAAGAGAGGAGTAGAAGAATTACCCCATCTTGAACCTCTATAAAAACTTTCTTGTGTCATTTACTTTGACATTTAAATATCCGCACTTTTAATTGCTTATATCTGTGATAAATTTGCTATCCATCCGATAATCTATAAGTACTAAATCAAGTCAGAAAACTTGCTTAAACAAACTTAAGGGTGTTAAGTCTTCCTTTGAAAACAAAACCACAATTGAGTCAAATTATAGCCAACAAACCGAGTTACTCTACTAATGACTCAAAAGTCATTAAGAGATTGACTCTCTTGAGTGACTAATTCGATTGTCCATCAAGGACACAATTTGTGTAGAACTCAGAGATTTAAAAGGCCTAAATCGAAAATTTGGTAAGGTTTATTCAACCCCCTTCTAAACCTTACACTTACACCCCTTGGGACCTACAAGTGGTATCAGAGCGGTTGGTTCATTGAACCCTCCGCACTGGTTACTGAACTAGATCTCCAAACTTTTCAAAAGTCTGCTTTAGTACTTAATCTTTCAAAACTCTTTTCTATCATTAAAAGTTATCATCATGGAAGCAAATCTAACACGCATTCCTATGTTCACTATTGAAGAATTTGATGATTGGAAAATTAGTATGCGGGCTCATCTATCAAATTACATGATGAGATGTGGATAGTGATAGAAGATGGGCCTCTGCAAATATTAAAGGTGAACACATTTGTCACGAAGAGTTGCGGTGAAGGGGAAGAAGATCAAAGACACCGGACCAGTCATGGTTGAAAAACCAAGAACCGAGTGGACAAATGATGACAGAAAAGATACAACCTGGACAATGTAGCCAAGGATATTCTCTACAAAACCTTGGACAAAGCCATGTTCAATAAAGTGAAATCTTGCAAAAACAAACTAAGAAATCAGGACAAACTGACATTGATTTGTGAAGGCTCGGAGCAAATCAAAGAAAACAAACTTTCGGTGGTGTACAAAAATTTGAGAACTTTAAAATGATCTCGGAGAAAACCTGGATCAACTGGATGCTCGATTTACGTAAAATCACAAATGAGCATCTACACTTGGAAAGGAATATACACAGAAGGAAATGTGTATGAAGATCCTGAAAAGTCTTCGGTGAATGGGAGATGAAGGTCATGGCACCGAGACATTCCATGGACCTATCAAAGACATCCAACCATGAGTTATTCTCGGACCTCAAAGCCTATGAGTTTGAGCCGAGAAGGAAAGACCAGAAGAAGAGGCAATTTTGTACCCAAAACACAGCTGCTCTAGTTGTCAAAGATGGAAGGAGAGCTGAAGTCAAAGAGGCAATTGACCCGGAAGAAATAGCCCTAATGGTTAAAAGATTTAACAAGTTATTTAACAAGAACTACAAGAGAGGAAAGGGTGAATCCTCCAAGACACTCAACTCCCTCCAAATCAAGGGATGATAGGCCAACCAAGAGGACAGATCATCAACAAGTTGAGTATCAAAGGGATGACAACTCAAGAATAGAAAGAGCTGAGCAAAAGGTGAATATCTATGTTGGAATTGTAGACAACCAGGTCACTATGCCATTGATTTGCTCATATCCTCGTAGTCAACAAGTCAAGAAACGAAGAAGAAAGAAAGGTCTTGAGAAAAAAGAAGACAAGAAAAAAAAAAGGCAATGATGGGTGCAGAGACTGCTGAGACAGCCAAGTCAAGAGAGACAGTGACTCGAGAGAGCAGTGAAGCCGACTACTCAAGTGACTCACGAAGAAGAAGCCTTGATCTCGCTTAATGGCCAAAGAACAAGATCAAGAAGATGAGGTACAATCTAACTCAACAAGCTCGGACACTAGTGATAGTGACTGTGACACACACACTTCATCACCCACTGATCTTTATGATTCATTAGGCAAAATGATGAAAGATTTTGAGCACATTAAAACCTCACACACACTTTGTTGAATGAGGAAAACAACCTACTCAAAAATCAAAACTCAAAGCTGACTAAGGAGCTTTGAGTACTCTAAGTCAAATAGTGATGAGAATAAAAGTTTAAAGGTTTGAAAATGCTAAATTAATAGCGAAATTGTTTGCTATAGAAAAGAGGAGAATGACCTCAAAAATGTTATTGCCTCATTCACTAAGGCATCTAAATCATTGGATGATCTTATTATGAGTCAAAGAGAATGTGGAGACAAGACAGGCTTAGGATTTAATTCCTTTGTGCCATGTCAAACCTCAAGAGTAATTTTGGAAAAAGGATCTTCAAGTCATGAAGAGTCCGAAAAATCCAAAACTCTAAATGATGCACACACTTTCAATCCAAATCACAATACTAAGCGAACTGGCCTTGGTTACAAAGGAAAAGGAAAACACCCGTTGAGAGTGCTAAAAGGACAGTGAGAAGAAATTCAACCGAGTCCTCAAATGAGACTCCAAACAAAAATACTCAGAAAGAAGAAGCGAGCTACCAAAAATCCCAGAAACTCATAAAAGAAATACATATGATGGGAATGGTAGAAAATATCCAAGCCAAGCCGATGAATAATGTGAACTATCGGCTAGACTTATGGAATACAAGCCCAAATGGCAAAGGCCTAGAACTCAACAAAGGCCATTCCAAAAGCATAAGAGCTTTCATCAAGACACATATGCACCTAGGCACTACACTCAAAGACACCACAATTACCCAAGAAAGGCAATTGCTAAAACACATATGCGGGCATACGGACAAAAGAGACAAAGTATGAACCTAGACTCCCCAAGCAATTTGCCAGGATTGATTATGATTATGGCACGATAGATGGCAACCTCTTAGAGTCAAATCATTTGGCTATAGGTTGGTTGGATCATCTTATAATTCTAACCCCTCGGGACCCAGACAAGAATGGGTACCTAAAACTTAATTTCCTTGATTGCGGGTTCAAGGGGACACCGAGTGCCAAGGAACCTGGTACATGGATAGCGGCATTCGGACATATGATGACAGAAATAAGAGAAATCTGTCAAAAATTCAAGGAAGTCAAAGGAGCCAAAGTCATATTTGGAGGAAATGAAGCTCCTGGTGAAATAAGAGGCATTGGATCCATCCAGAGAAATGGTTTAGAAATCACGGATGTTGCATATGTTGAAGGACTAAACTTCAATTTACTAAGCATCATCAACTCTGCGACAAGGGCTACAATGTTGGATTCAACATGGGAATATGCCAAATCAAAAATGTTGAATCTAATGAAGTTGTCTTTGCAAGGATGCGGGAGAAAAAATATGTATGTAGTGGATTGGTCAACCGCAACACCCAACACCTGTCTACTAGCAAAAGCACAAATTTGAATCAAGTTGGCTGTGGCACAAAAAGCTGAGTCATCCAATTTCAAAACGATTAATAAGCTAGCAAGAAGTCATCTTGTGGAAGGACTTCCGACTCGAGTATACAAGAAGGAGAGTATATGTGATGCATGTCGGAAGGAAAACAAATCAAGTCGTCGTTTCAAGAAAAGACTTGCCCATCCTCAACAAAGAATATTGCATCTGCTTCATATGGATCTATTTGGCCCATGGAACCAGCAAGCATAAGTGGAAAGAAATACACCTTGGTGGTAGTAGATGACTACTCAAGATATACATGGACAATATTCATGTGCAAGAAGAAAGAAACTCTACAAAAGCTACCACAAATGAAGAGGATACAAAATGAGAAGAGTCAAACCATTATCAAAATAAGATCGATAGAGGAACTGAGTTTGTCAATGGAATAATAACTCAAGATCTTGTGTTGAGAATGGTATTGGTCATGAACTATCAGCTGCAAGGACTCCACAGCAGAATGGAGTTGCGAGAAAAAGAAACAGAACCCTCAAAGAAGCAGAAGGACCATGTTAGCTGAAGCAGGGTTACCAAAAAGGTTTTGGGCTGAAGCAATCAACACAGCCTGCTACACCCAAAACAGATGTATGATAAATAGGCGGTGACAAAGACTCCCTATGAGATCTGGACTGGAAGAAAACCAAATGTTGCATATTTCAGGATATTTGGATGTAAATGCTTCATCCACAATAATGGCAAAGATAACCTAAAGGCTTTTGATGCTAAAGCTGATGAGGGTATCTTCTTAGGATACTCAGCTGAAAGCAAAGCCTACAGAATACTCAACAAAAGAACTATGGTTACAGAAGAATCCATTCATGTAGTATTCGATGAGCCAAACATAAATGGAGAAGACATTGAAGAGTCAGCTGATAAGCTGAAACATCCAACCTTACAGAAGAGTCCCTATGCTGAAGCTGAAGCGGGGATTATCAATTCAGAAGAAGATGAGATAGCTGAATCTCAAAAGCAGCTGGAAAATCTGCAGCTGAGTGATCACGAGAGAGCTGACCACAGCAACACAGCTGCAAGTCGACTGAATCCAGCTAACTTACTTCAACCTGACGTAAGATGGCTGAGAGACCATCCACCAGAACTTGTCATTGGAGACATGAGAGAAGGTGTCAAGACAAGATCCAGAACTCAACAAGAAGCAATGTTCACATGCTTCATCTCGCAGATAGAGCCCAAAGATGTGTCACAAGCATTGGATGACACACATTGGATTCAAGCTATGCAAGAAGAGCTGAATCAGTTTGAGAGAAATAAAGTATGGGAATTAGTACAAAGACCCATACATCAAAATGTTATTGGAACCAAATGGGTATTCAGAAATAAGATGAACGAGGAAGGATCTGTGGTAAGAAACAAAGCAAGACTGGTAGCCAAAGGATATTGCCAAGAAGAAGGAATAGATTTTGATGAAACATTTGCTCCTGTAGCAAGATTGGAAGCTATAAGGATGTTTCTTGCCTATGCAGCTCACAAAAATTTCATTGTATATCAAATGGATGTAAAAAGTGCATTCCTGAATGGATTATTGGAAGAAGAAGTGTATGTTGAACAACCTCCAGGATTTGAGCAGAAGACTCTTGGAGACAAAGTGTACAAACTCAAGAAAGCCCTGTATGGATTGAAACAGGCACCCGAGCATGGTATGATACCTGTCACAATTCCTAATCGAAAATGGATTCACTAAAGGAAAAGTGGATAGAACACTTTTCGAATTCAAGACAAGAAGAGTATCTTTGCTTGTTCAAATATATGTGGATGACATCATTTTTGGATCTACTAACAAAGAACGTGTGAAAAATTCTCAAACCTCATGCAAAGTAAATTTGAAATGAGCATGATGGGAGAGCCGACATTTTTCCTTGGACTTCAAGTGAAACAATGAAGGATGGAACCTTTATAAGTCAAACAAAATACACCAGAGATTTAATGAAGAAATTTGGTATGGAGGAGAAGTCTTCTCGTAAAAATACCAATGAACACATCGATCAAAATGGACATGGACGCAGATGGCAAGCCTCGTAGATCAAACAAGATACGAGCACTTATTGGATCACTGCTCTATCTCACAAATAGCGGGCCGGACATCACCTTTCTTTGTAGGTGTATGTGCAAGATTTCAATCTGCTCCAAAAGAGAGCCATATGACTGACTAAGAGAATATTGAGATACTTAAAAGGAAACCAAGAAGTAGGGCTATGGTATCCAAAGGAAGGTGGATTCAAGCTAATTGGCTATTCGGACTACGACTATCTTTGGATGCGAGTGGACAGAAAAGTACTTCGGCACATGTCAAATGCTTGGAAACAGACTAATTTCCTGGTTTAGCAAGAAGCAAAACTCAATAGCCACCTCTACAGTGAGCGAGAATACATAGGCTGGCAAACAAGTTGCTGCCCAAGTCCTATGGATGAGACAAAGAAATGAGAGATTATGAAATTGAAGAAAAAGAAATTCCAATCATGTGTGATAACACAAGTGCCATTGCAATCACTCAAAATCCTCGTGTTGCACTCAAGAACAAAACATATAGATGTCGATATCATTTCATAAGAGATCATGTTGAAAAGAAGGACATTATCTTGGAATATATCTCAACCGATAAGCAACTAGCCGACATCTTCACAAAACCATTATGTGAGTCAAGATTTGAAGAACTCAAACATGAGTTGGGGCTAATTGAGCTAAGCCGAGACACGAAGAATCAAAGAAAAGAAATGAAACAGAAAGAAGGTGAAAAAGAGTCAAAACAAAAACTAGCTCAAGAAATCACCAGATCGGAAAAGTCAGCTATACCAAGTCAGCGGATAGCCGAGTCACTAAGAGAAATGTGAGAAGCGAGTTAAATCAGCTAAGAGATAAGCTGAATAACTTATGAGCAAAGAGACAAAAAAAAAGCGGTCGTTTTTGACTTAGCGGGAATGTTTTAAGAGACACGTCGGATAATGATGATGTGTACGGACATAAAGCTTCACACCAAGCCTATGATTGGATATAAATGCTGCCGCATTAAATACGAGACATGAATCGCTCAATATGCGTGCGAAAATCCAAGCCGTTGATTTCGATCACGATTCAAAACCGTCTGCACGCCCTTTCATAAACCATATTTAAACCATTTTTCGTCCGTTTCTCTCTCTTCTAAAAACCTGTTCAATCTCTCTCTCTCAAAAGGCAAAGGCAAACACTCTCGAAACCCTATCAAGCTTCAAATCTATTTCTGAATTTTTCTTGAAATTATTCTCGAGAAATGGCACCAACATATGACTTTACCAAGTTGGGAAAACAAATCCACACCGGTTCGACCGTGGATTTCGACGGAATGGTGAAGCGGGTCCGACGACACCCTGGTGAAGAAAATCGCGGAGAAGCTAGAAACGTAGGGGGACCGAAACCGTTTCTAACACTGGAGTATCCTATGACCTATGTGGAGGAGGTCGCACAATTCTACGTGAATGCCGAGATTCACGATGAAGGAATCAAGTCATCTGCTCACGGGAAGCAATGACTATCACGCCAAGGACTTGGTGAATATTGCTCACTACCGGCAGAGGAGCATCCGAGATCAAAGAGGGCTGATGTAAACTTGGCCGACGCATGGAAAGAAATAGCCAAGTCCGATGTTGCCGACAAAATAATATTCAAAGAAACAAGAGATGGCAAGGAGGATTATCACAAATTGTTGGACATTGTTGCCAAGTGTATCGACATCAAATTTGGCGACTTTGACCAATCAAAAGGCAAAATTGATTGTGATGGCTGCAATAATCGAAGAAAAGAAGATAAATCGGGCTGAGTTTATCTACAGCAGACTCTGCCAAAACGTGGGAAACAAGTCCTTCAAAGAAGATGGGTCATTTGGAGGATCCCGGATATGGCCTAGTGATTGGCGGCTATTGGAGGTGAAAGGAGTACCTCTTAGACATGGGAAGGCCTTCCATGTTAACAAGAGGATGTTCGTAGCTAATCTCTCTCGGTGCTCGAAGCGTCGTACGCCAAGAGAGCGACACGGTGAGGGGGAATCACCACCCCAAGACACACAAATTCCTCCTCTCCAACCAAGAAGAAAGCGCCCCTGCAGCAAAGAAAAAAACCAAACATGCTCCTGCCTGCAAAGAAGTCACCCGCCCTGCAGCAGAGTCACCGCCCAAGCAGCCGTGTCACACCGCCCTGCGGCGATCGAGAAGGACTCACAAATTCCTTCTCGATCGTCAAAAGAGGAGATCTCGACAAACCTAGACGGCCAGCTCCTCGAGAAACAAACACAAGCACCGGCCCAGCCGCCCAAGACTCGAGAGGACACCGTCTCTCGAACCGAGAAATCCCTCGGTACAAACTAAGAGACGAAGAAGACTTGTAAAGCAATCCGAGCAGAGAAACCAAATGAGTCGGCTACTCGGCTAGCACAAATACCGGAGACTACTGGAGAAGAGAGTCTCCAGGATGTAATTGATGAAACAGCCAAGTCTCTTTCAAGGTGATCGTGAGAGGCAACCCAAGACACAACTTGTTGTAGCTCACACAAACAAAACTCAAGAAGAACCAGCCCAAGCGAGATAGTGATGTAATGATCCTATCTCCACCTTACCCAGACATCCAGAATCGTCTGCGTGAGTGGAGAAAATGGAAGTTGAGCAAGTCAAGGGAACAGTTCCAACGGCTGAATTCATAGAAGAATAAGAGGAATCTGCTAAATTTCCTTGGATTATCTCTGTGCTCCCACTCTAGATGAAGACAACTGCATGGATATTCTGCGGATCTACAAGGACAAGGAGAGAGAAAAGCAAGTCAAGAAGCCGAAGCACGAGAAAAGGCAAGTATTCGCCTATCTCCCACACCGCGAACACTTCCATCCTCTCCTTGATGTCTTCTCACGAAAGTGACGAGGAACCGGAGAATGCCGCCGCCACGGAAGAATTGCGGATGCACGGCAAGCATTGCGTGAATCAAGAATCCTTCACGAGCAAAGACCGATGGAGGGACCAGGAGAGTCCTCCGAACACACCGAAATCGATCCAATGGGAGTGGTTCAAAATAACCACCGATGTTCTTTTACCACTTCCCACTAACTCGGAAGAAGGCATAAGGAATCTGGCGATGAAACCCGGGCTAGTGGGGACCCCGGTCGAGCCAACCCCTATTGAAGGTGTGCCACCACCGCCCCAACGGCTGAACCATCAACTGCAACAGTAGGAGTTTGGAGACGAGTGACCCCACTCCAAGTCACTCACCGGTGCTCCAAACAGGGGAAACTCCCTCCACTCCACCGCAGCAAGGCCGGAGGATGCTTTGCGAGATGACTCCACAAAGAATGTAGGAGGCGAAGCAAAGAAAACTCAAACACAAGAAGAACACAAGTTGCCATCAACGAAGCTCGAGGCGATTGAGAGACTGTCTCGGTGAGAGGTGCCAACACTCTGAAGGCTAATGACGCCGCGATGCGATCGAGGCACGAGGAAGGAACAACCCCGGGAGTTAACACTGCAGGCGATGAAAGCGCAATCCATGGGGTTGAGACTCCAATGGATGCCATCAGAAGACCCTAAGACAGTGACACCGTCGAAAGGGAAGACCAGCCTCGCAGCCAGAGAGAGACTGCTGGAGGAAATGAAGGCCCACGGGAGGTTGAGACTTCCCGGGGTAACACACAGGTGAAGTAGAGAACATCCCTCCCGCAACCATCGATCCATCTCGAGAAGGAGATCGGCGCACTTCATGATTCCCGGGACAACCACGATGTCACCTTTCTCGGGGATCGGAAGGCGAAGAGGAAGCCGAGTCAACTCCCATGACAAATCCAAAAGACTCACCGCGGATGTTCCAGGCACGAGCAAGTCGATCCCAAGACTACTCGTCGTCGACCTTTAATTTTGATGATGAGCCACCAATGGAAATCTCATCATCGTCCGATGACGCTCGATAAGGCCGAGGACCGATCTACTCAAAAGGAGAAATCACCGAGACCAACGAAGGCTGTTAAGATGAGGCTCGGCAAGCCGAGTCTCATCGCACCACAAAACCCAATGAACCGAGACCACTGCTCCGGCTCCTCAAGCTACACCGGATCGATTCCCGAAGAACTTCACGTCCACCGCTTATCATCGAACAAATCCCGGATGGCGGTGATGAATCCTTTGTGGAATCTTTCCCTTTCTCACTTTGGAGATACGAGAACTCCACGAAGAGTCGAAAATGAGCAAGCACGCTATCACGGACCAGCTCCTGTTTTTCACTCGGCACCATTGTTCGGTAGACTTCGATTTCGACATCAGATTGTATCACCATCAGAACACCTTGAAAGAATCACCAAGTACGAGAAGTGTTCAAGGCACTCTTTCTCAAGTTGAAAAGATGGAGAGGCATCGAGCCTCCTTGGATATGCGCTGGACAACAGAGATGCCAACCTTACAAATTGACTTGAGAGGCATCACAATCGAGGATAAGGGAATGGTGGCAACAACAAAGAATCAATGCGTGTGGAACAGGTGAGATACTTGAGACAATTATTCAACAAGTCAGGTGTGGAGAGTCAAAAATGTTGACGCGAAAAACGGTCTGGGAACACATTGAACATATGCACGAAGCTCACACCGCCGAGATCAAGGCATTGCGTGAGCGAAATGCAAATGATATACATCGTTTGGAAGAACACATGACAAGAAAATTCAGCCTTCTCATGGCCGAGATGAAGCGATTTGTGAGAATCCAACGCTACTCGATGCAATTCCGTGCGGATACAACGCAGGACTTGAAGCAAAATTCAACCATCGGAAGACTCGACTTCATGCTTGCCAAAGATATGTTCCCCGGGGTTCCTCTATCCTTTGATGATGCCAAAAAGGGGAAGAGGAATACCTTAAAGCAAAGAAAAATGGCCGAGAAGAAAGGAGCGGTGACAAGGGAACAAATTGAGAAGGGAAAATCACCGAGGAAATTTTGAAATCAAGAAAGGAAAATCTCTTTGAGGGGGAAGGATCAAAGAATATGACCTTGATGATTGCACAAACCCCCAACAGGGTCCTCACACACGGTGACATTATAAGCGGCAAACTCCCTCGTGACTCGCCACTCCAACACTGCTTTGTATCTATGGTGAGAAGAGAAAAGAAATTGAAGCGAGGGATGAAGGAGGTGGAAGGAAGAATGGATGCCAGGGTGATGAACATTTTGAAAGAACACGGAGGCATTCCGGTTGACAGAGACACGTATGCCATTTCGGATGTCGGGACGAGCCAAGATCGGTTGACGAATTCAAAACGCTCGAATCAAAGGTTATTTTGCAAATTTGTCCTTGGCTCAAGCTTGGGATCATCTTGGGAAAAGGGTCTCACACTATGTGAAGAAGGCGACAGACATGACAACAACCGTGATCACTCTGCTTTGGTCACTCATTGGGCACTCACCGGAAAGAAGAAGGCCCAAAGATGCAAGATACGCCCGAGGTAGAGGAAGAAGCGGCGATGGAGGAAGAAGCTTGACCTAGGCCTCTGCCAAGAATATTGAATACGTAGATCCGGGAAAGAAATGAGGGATCTCTTTTGGGCTTGACCCATGTGGCGAACTTGCAAGTGGCCAAAACCAACGCCGAGTATGCAAGAAGGATAGAAGAAGAAAACAAGAGACAAACTCGGCTATGGCGGGAGAGACAGAAATAATAAGGAGAGATGAAGGCGCCAGGAAGGCATATGAGAAGAAAAAAAGAAGGCAAATGGTGATGACGAGAAGAAGAGAAGAAGAGAAGAAGATCTTGATCAAGATGAAAGAAGGAGACAACCAAGGAGATGAAGTGTTCTTTGTCAACCCTTCGTGTATTTTATATGTAAATACATACAATGTAAGTCTTCTCGTAATAATGCTATAAATTGTTTTGAGACAATTACATACTCGATACACCTTGTAAACATTGTGTTAAGTACAAGAATGATATGATCAATAAAAAGATTGATTATGCGCATACATTCTATGTCAATACACTATCTCGTATGTATCTTTGTTATTTGCATCTTTGTATGATTTAAGTTTTGGCATCATCAAAAAGGGGGAAATTGTTAGGAATTTTATTGTTTAGATTTTGATGAATGCCATGTAAAACTTAGAATAGAAAGTTGGCTCCCCAATTCTTGCTTTGAAATGTATTGTAACAATTAGAGTGGCCAAGCCGAGTTAAGTCGCCTACGCTCCAACTTGCAAGAAGACAAATCAAGGCTTGAAGGAAAACTTCTGTTGTGAGACAGTGAGTACAACAAAGAAGAGCAGACAGAACTCGATCAAGAAGCAAATGAGATGCAAATGAGTGAAACATCACCAAGTCAACTCAAGAGAAGCCAAGTCTCAAGATGAAGTGACAAGAGTCATCCAATGATTGGAAGTCGACTCTAAGTCACCTGGGAAAGCGAGGAAATGCAATCAAGTCGAGATAATCGAAAAAGAACCGTTGCCTGAAAATCAAGAGATTTACTTAAACAAGTAATATCTCCATACTACCTTTCTTGGAGTGCTCGATCCCGAAGCGTGCAAAGAAATGAACCAATGGGAAGCACTACACCGTGTCGAACTCGAAAAGGTGATAAAACATTTCATACGAGGAAATGGCAATTCCAAGAAGTGCAAACCAACGACTGCAAAGTGATTTTCAAAAATGAGCCTATCTCTTCAACGGGCAAATTTTTGAAAGTTCACTATAAAAGGCTGAGGAGTTTGATTGAGAAAGAAGATGATGCGTGGATGACACACACGTGAGATATACAAGCTTATCAAAATTGAAATATTCTCAATCCTCAAGCCTACATCTCGAAGAACATCAATCCAACACTTACCTGTGAAGGAAAGAGAACTTCAATCAGTTGAAGAGGAAACTACTGAAAACAAGGGGTCTACATTCCAAGAAGGATTGTAGAAAGGTTCAAGGTCAACCAAGTCTTAAGCGTTTGGAGGGCTTCGTGATCAAATCCAAAGTGCTTGAGCAAGTGAGTGTAGTAGCAAGGCAAATTTGCCTGTGAAGAAGCCGAGTCGTACGAGAAGCCACCGAGTGATCAAGGCGTCTCATCGAGTCCCAAAGGATCAAGTCGGGCCGTTGTGATCAAGACTTGTATCGGACTGTACCACTTTGTAAACCGATCATTACTTAGTGGATTCCTCCGGAGTTGGAGAAGAGAGGAGTAGAAGAATTACCCCATCTTCGAACCTCTATAAAAACTTTATTGTGTCATTTACTTTACAAACATTTAAATATCTCGCACTTTTAATTGCTTATATCTCACGATAAATTTGCTATCCATCCGATAATCTATAAGTACTAAATCAAGTAAAACTTGCTTAAACAAACTTAAGGGTGTTAAGTCTTCCAATAAAACAAAACCACAAATGAGTCAAATTATAGCCAACAATGAGTTACTCTACTAATGCACTTCACCAAAGTGTTAAGAGAGATTGACTCTCTTGAGTGACTAATTCGATCGTCCATCAAGGACACAATGTGTAGAACTCAGATTTAAAAGGCCTAAATCGAAAATTTGGTAAGGTTTATTCAACCCCCCTTCTAAACCTTACACTTACACCCCTTGGGACCTACAGAACGGATTTCAAAACGCCAATAGGGACTACCCCATACAGACTCGTTTATGGTAAGGCATGTCATTTACCGGTTGAGCTTGAACATAAAGCCTTTTGGGCTATTAAAATGCTTAATTATGATTTTTCAAGTGCAGGAAATAACCGTTTATTGTAGATTAACGAACTCGAAGAATGGCGGAATTCGGCATACGAGAATTCGAAAATTTACAAAGAATGAACGAAACAATGGCATGACAAACACATTAAGCACACGAGGGAATTCCAACCGGGTGATAAAGTGTTACTATTCAACTCCCGACTCCGACTGTTCCCGGGTAAGTTAAAATCCAGGTGGTCCGGTCCATTCACTATTCCTCAAGTGTTCCCCTACGGGACTATTGAAATTACACACAAAGAAAAGGGCACCTTTAAGGTAAACGGACACCGTCTGAAGCTCTATTTTGGGGGCACCATCGATGATAATTATCGAGATTCCATCAACCTTGAGGCTCCCCCAAATACATCACACGATTAGAAGTGAAACGGTCCAGCTATACGACGTTGAAGAAGCGCTACTCGGGAGGCAACCCGATGATTTTTGTGTTTTCTTGTTTTTCTTGTCAATTTGTTTTCAATTTTTTTATTTAAAAAAAATAATTAGGATTCATTTTTTTTACTTGGGATGATTTTATTAAAAAAAAAAAAAATTCAAACAGCCCGTGACACGGCAGGGCCGTGTCGCCCAACATGGCCGTGTCCGGGCAGCCAAATGACCGTGTCAAAATTTTCCAATTTCCCTTTTATTTAAAAAAAAATAAAAAATTGGCCCGAAACAAATTCATCGCGAAATAGCCCGGATCACAGCCTGGCCGTGTCGCCCGAGACGGCCGTGTTCGGGCTGTCTATAAACAGGGGAGGGGCCGTTTTCAGGTCATTTTTTCGAATTTTTTCCAATCCCAAACCCTAAAACCCCTTTTTCTTCCCCAAAACTCCCCCCAAATTCACCTCACTCTTCCATTTAAACTTAAATTCTTCGACAAAAACACCATCTTCTCTTCATTACCAACACTTCTACCGATTGATTTCTTCAAAATTTGGGAATTTTGTGGGTTTTTGACATCTCTCTTGTGGGTCTTCAATAAAAGGTATGGATTTTATTTTATTTGTGTGTTCATTTTCATCTTCCTCTTTTTAATTTTGTTCTTTTAATTTTCATTGGTTCTTGCATTTGTGTAAATTTTTTTTTTTTCTTTTAGGGCTTTTTATTTGCACTTTTTAGGGGTATTTATGTTTAAGTGTTGAAGACATGAATTCTTGTGATGATACTTTGGGCTCCATGAATTTTTCTTGATTAAATCATGTGAATTCTGTTGTTGGTATCCTCTTGTTCAAAATTGATGACATAAGAATATTATGAATTGCTTGAGGAATCGTTGTTGTTATACGATGGTCTTATTGGCATGTTGGTTTGTTATTGGTTGCTTGATAAAATCACATAATGATCATGAATTGACGACATATATTATTGTGGTTTTGCTTGCCATCGTGATAATTGACATTGAGCCATGGAGTATATTTGGTTGTTGCATTTGTTGGTTATTCCCGAGAACCATGCTACTTGAGTTTCATAGACATATTTGTGGTAACCGTTTCTTTGTTGTGGCTATTATTGGTTTATACTTGATTGTTATCGAAGTTTCTTTTTCAGGACTACCATGTCAAAACGCAGCCGTGCTACCACTCCTTCCGGGTCTAGGGGGCCCTCTGGCTCCCGTTGTCCCTCCCGGGCTAATCCACTGAGTAATCGTCACGGCATTCTATTTCGGGATGACAAACAAGAAGCCCGGTATCAACAACTGTTGGGCAAACCATTGCACAACACCCGTTACCCAGACACCATGACTTTGGAGACATTAGGGCTACGAGAAGATATTGATTGGATGTTCGAACAAGTTGGGTGGGGACGGTTCATGGGCGCTAAATCACCTACTTACGAGCACGTAACTCTTGAATTTCTGAGTTCCTTCAACGCCGAGATCCTTCAGGGTCCTCATGCCATAGAAGGTCTCATATCATTTCGACTTTTCGATCAAGATTACACATTAACACTCGCCGACTTTAATCAAATTTACGGTCTTCCGGTCGGTGGTACACGTCGCGCACTTGGGGAATTTCAAGCACATTATTTCTGGAATCAAATCACTCACGGAGGTGAGTATACCGCTTCCCGTGCTAAAGCATCTCATATGATAAACCCCTGTTTTCGTTACGTCCATCGGGTCATGGCTATAACATTGTTTGGACGAGGGGAGAGCGACGGCAATATACGGAAGGATGAACTATTTTTTCTTTGGGGTATGATACACGGTACACACATAGACACCGGGGCCTACCTTGCACGACATTTCCACAAGGTCGAAAAAGGAGATTGTAGTAAGATCCTTGTTGGAGGCCTCATCACTCTAATTGCTCTCCACTTCGAGCATGATTTGACGGGCTTACAACAGGCGCGGGGGAGCACGCGTATTGATCTTGAGGTATGTACTTCCATTAATTTAAGTGAAAAAATTAATGATCGATACTGCTTGTGTTTCTGACATACGGCCTACCGCCTACCGCTTCCCGACCCGGCTCGGACTACTGTACGTGACGCCGATAACTGCCAGATGGTTTTCCCACCTGGAGGGGGAGATTTTCTACCTCTACCCCCTAGTTCAGATCATGCTCCTCCTTCCCCATCTCCTCCACGGGATTCACCACACCGTGCCTCCTCATCTCACCCACCACCACAACATTATGACCAGGATGACCTTCAAGCGTTCTTGCGGGAACAACAACAACAAAGAGGCATGCTATCGAACCAACAGACCATGCTCGAACTCCAGCAAACTATGCTTGACCTCCAACAACAAATGATGGAGCAACAATTCAGTGTCATTCAAGACATTCACGAGCAACAACAACACCAAAACACCCTTCTTTCTCAACTCCACCAATGGCATCTACCTCAAGGGCACTTCCCGCCACCATCATAAGGTCGTATTTTTCTTTGTTTTAGTTCTCATTTATTTTGATCCATTTTGTATCCCATCCCTTCTTCACATTGGGGACAATGTGACCCTTGAAGTTGGGGGTGATGAGATTTGTTAGAACGTTTGGATTTGAACTAGTTTCTTTAGCTTTGCGTATTTTAGTTATCTTTGTGGATACTTCGTTTTCTTTTCATGCACCTTATCAATCTCTTGCAAACAAACATGAGATATTGGTCTTACAATTAGAAAAGTTATTTGTGGATTGGTTATGACCATTTTTATCCCGAAAATGTCATCTTTTTGAGAACTTAAATTGCCAAAATGTTTTAAATTGTGTGACTCTAGTAAAAGGATGAACTTGACCAAAAGGGTTTAATGTCATGAAAATAGTTTGAATTTTGCTTAAATATAGATACTTTGTGTCATGATCGCTGGAGAAATCATAATTCGGGTAATTAAAAAAATTGAAAAAAAAATCGAAAAAAAATGCATTTATATTTTTATAAAAAAGGGCAAATCAGGTTATAATCATCTGTTTGTTGCTACTTAGTAACTAGGAGCAATAATGAGCTCCATGTTTGTCTTCTACGTAAAACGGCGGCACAAATATGAGTATGGGACACCACCCTAGGAGCTTTTGGAACGTCATTCAAAATTTAAACCTAGTGGAAGTATGCCTCAAAAATGTCCTGATTTTATAATTATATGCATAAAAAAAAACCCGATTTTTGGACATCTCCTTTTATCATTACATTTTTGTATTTGATCTAAGCGAATGAATAACAATTTTTGTGATATGAGAATTGTGATGATTGAACGATTCAAATTATTGAAGTCACTCTCTTTTTAACAAATTGGTCGACTTGAAAAATCAAATCGATTGGTTTAATTGGGAAGAAAAAGGTTAGCAATTCACTTCAATCATGTCGAAATTGTGAAAATAGATGTCTCTTTTTGTTTTCAACCCCACTCTTTGTTTTAAAAATTGCTTGATGACAAGCAAAATTTCCAAGTTGCAGGCGGTTCGATAAGTGCCATTTTGTACATATTTTGTAGTAGTAATTCAATAGTTTTTAAATTATTTTGTTAGAAAAATCATAGTTTTCTCGAGTATTTTTAGCATTTTATCGCGGGATGTGTTTAACATTATAGGTGGAGCAATTTGGAGCAATTTGAAGACAACATTAAGTGCAAAAAGGCAAGAAAATCACTCAACATGACTTGGGGGTGTCAAGTAACATGGCCATGTTCAAAAAGAAGGAAATAAATTGAAGAAAAATTGGGAAAAGGGTCCAAATCGGCCAAACCGTGTCGCCGAACACGGCCATGTTGAAGGGGATCAAAAGAGGAGAAAACTCGCACAAAACAGAGCCTGACACGGCCTGGCCGTGTTGCACAACACGGCCGTGTCAAGCAACACAGCCTGGCCGTGTTGTACGACACGGCCGTGTCCGGCCATTTGCTCAGCTTCCAGAGCAGCACGACCTGGCCGTGCTGCCCAAAACGGCCGTGTCAGGGCCACTTTCAGACACCTTTTTATGCGGAAATTGTGGAAAAATCACCAACCAAACCTTTTTGATCACTTTTGTATACCTTTAACACCCTATCTTGCGGCACCATGTCCCCATTTTCTCTCAATTATCATAAGAATACAAGAATTCACCAACCCAACAATAAAAGTGGAGCAATTGTTTAACAAAAGATAGCACTATCAATGTATTATTGTACAAAAATGGTGCCTATAAAAGCCAAGGGTTGAAGTTGGGAGATTGATTCATTAGACATTCAGAAAATATTCATTGTATTCATCATTTTAAGTAGAATTGGGATCAAGGGGTCTTGGAGGAGAAAGCTTGGGGCAATATTGGAGAAGAAGGCTTGGAGCAACATCATCAATCAAGAAAAAAGTCCATTGAGATTTTGAGAAAGATAAGTACACCATGTCCACCATATTTCAATCTTCTTGTGTAATTTACTCTTTTGTCAAAATCATGAGTAGCTAAACTCCTAGTGTTTGGATGTAATGAACTCTAGAATGGATTTGTGATTAAGTTTTGTATGTTTTTAATAAAATTCTCATTGCTTGTGTGATTCACTTATATCATGCTTATTTCATTCGAGTTAATATTTCCAGTATATTAATTTGATATCTATTCCTCATCGGGTAATCGAGAGATTTATGGTGAGAAAGAACCTATATAAGTGAAAAGAGTGCATGCAATCCAAGATATAGGACGACATAAATCTTCTGGATTAGGGTCAAACCTAATATGGGAATTCACAAATCATTATAATGCAATCTTTGGGGTTTTAACTAGAAAGCGATTTCAGTTAATCAACTTGAGATTAGGAGTTTTCACCTTGAGAAAGGGTTTAACTTAAATCGGGAATTTCTACGGTCCACAAAACATGAGATTTTATTAAAAGAGATTGGTTTTTGCTTAAGGGCTTATGGTTGTATTTTTAACTTGTCAAATCACAAAAACATTCTAGAGGATTTACATTCAAACACATTTCTATCTCTTGATTTCTTATTTTACAAATCTCCTTCATTTTTATAATTTTCAATTTGTTAATTAAAATTCTTTATTTTCCTTTTTCATCAAACAAAAACTCTGAAAATTGCTAGATTAGATAACAAGAGGACGGTAATTATTAATACTTACAATCCTCGTGGGAATGACACTCGGTACTCAATAATCTATACTATAAAACGATAGGTGCACTTGTCTACGATTTTCTAGATTAGCTTTTGAGCCATCAATCAGCTCTTTCAGCTCTTTAGTTATCAGCTCTCTGATATTCAGTTCTTTGATGTTCAGCTCTTTTGGGTGGTCTGTTCTTCCTTTCTTTGGAAGGTGCTGAGTATCTTCTTGATGATTCACCCTTGTTTCTTTTGTAGTTCTAATTGAACAACTTATTGAATCTTTTTACCATCAGGGCAATCTCTTCTTGGTCTATGGTCTCTTTGGGTTCAATTCTCTTTGCTTTACCAGCCATGAGTGCAGCTGTCTTGGTTACATCTGTCTCTACTTGTTCTTTCCTTCTCAGCTCAAACTCATAGGCTTTGAGATCAGAGAACAATCCATGATTTGATGTCCTAGTGAGATCCATGGAATGTCTCAGTCCCATAACCTTCATTTCCCACTCAGCTTAGAGAGACCTCAGAGTTTTCATATACATATCCTTCTGTGTGTATTCCTTCCCTAGAACTGAAAGCTCATTGGTGATTTCTGTGAATCTGGCATCCAACTAATCTAGACTTTCTCCTGCAATCATTTTAAAATTTTCAAACTTTTGAACAACAACAATTAATTTATTTTCTTTGATTTGATCAGACCCTTCACAAATAAAAGTGAGTTTTTCCCATATCTCTTTGGCTGTTTTACAAAATTTAACTTTATTAAACATAGCCTTATCAAGAGTTTTATAAAGTATGTCCTTGGCAACATTGTCAAGGTTGTATCTCTTTCGATCATCGTTTTTCCATTCACAACGTGGTTTTTCCACCATAGCAGGTCTGGGCTATGCAGGTGCAACATCTTCTCATTCAGCAGGAGCTGCCCTTCTTATAATAATATTGACCTTTAAGATTTGTAGTTGCCCATCCTCAATCACTAGCCACATCTTATCACGTAGTGCTTATAGATGAGCCTGCATACGTATTTCCAATCATCAAATTCTTTCACAATGAACAGTGGAATGCGAGTTAGATTTTCTTCCATGATAATAACTTTGATTCTTTGAAAGAAAGAGATCTTGTTCAGTAACCAGTGCAGAAGGCTCAATGAACCAACTGCTCTGATACCACTTTTAGGTCCCAAGGGGTGATGTGTAAGGTTTAGAGGGGGGAGAGGGGGTTGAATAAACCTTACCAACTTTTCGATTTTAGTCCTTTTAAAAAAATATATAGATTCAGAGTTAACTCAAATCAGCTAAGTCCTTCAGGGATAGCTAGGTTGGCTTACACAACAAAGTTACCCACTCAACAGACTCGACTGAGCTGTTGATAGTATAACTTAGATGTTTTTAGCTAACACTTAGAAATTCAGTTGATTTGGTTTTGTCAGCAGAAGAGACTATTCACCCTTGCAATTTTTAAGCACATTTTTCAACACTTATTTTAGCAATGGTCATTATTAGTAGACTTAAGCAAGTTTAATTTATCAACAAATATAAATAAAGCATGAAATAAAGCTGAAAAGTAAATAGACACAAGCAATTTGATAGTGGTTCAAGGATGGGGTAATTCCTCTAGTCCACTCTTCTCCAACTCCTGGAGGAATCCACTAAGTAACTTAGACTTGGTTACAAAGTAGTTATCAGCTCGAGACAGCTTTGATCACACAGCTTGTTGCTCTAGGGACTCAACTTCTTCACAAGACAGTTGTCCTGTTACTTCAGACTCCTTCAAATCCTTGGACTTGATCACTTAGCCCTCCAACAGGTTCAAAGCATCGGTTCGATCTAGAACCCTTACTACTTCTCCTTGCACCTTGGAGAATAGATCCATTTGTTCTTGAAAATAGTTTTTTCTCTTCAATTGATGAAGTAGTCTTTCCTTCACTGAGTGTGTTGGATTGATTTCCTTCAATTTTAGGCTTGAGGATTTCTTTGAAAAGATTGAGAGATATTTGCAGGTTATTGCTTAATTGCTTGTATGCTTGTATTGAACTCGGTTTGTTTTCTCACTTGTTTCCTGCGCCGTGTATAGTGCACATTTGAGAATATGTCCGTTGAAGAGATAAACATCAATTTCAAATCACACTCGTAGGTTGTTGGCTTTTCTTGTCTTGCAGTATGGATGTAGATCATACCACGAATTAATTGCTCTGCAGCCTTTCCTTAATCTCTGCAGGTTTTCAGGTATATCTCATTGGTTTCTTGCATTTTGCACTCTTTCAGCAAGATAGCTTTATTGTTGGCACCCTTACACATGCCTATTTCCAGCAAAACTTTGACTTGTCTTGATGACAGATCTCTTCCAGGTTTCTTCAAGTTTTGTTTGCTGGATACCCCTTTCACATTCAATTCCAATCATTTTTGAATGACTTAGCAGCCAGTCAGCTGACTGAGACAATTTTTCAATCACTTAGCTGAGTCTTCTATTCACTTTACTCAGCTGACACACAGTTGGGTCTTCACTTCTATCTTCAGTCGAGTCTTGTAATCTTCAACTTAGCTGACTTCAACTCAGCTCATACAACACTATCTATTACAAGTTTAGTTACACAAAAAATGGGGTGCCAACTTCCTAATCTAAGTTCTACATGGTATCATCAAAATCTATACATAAATTTCCCAACACGGTGGAATTTTGTTTCTTGTTGAACCAAGAAACTAATATATTTCCAAGTAGTTGATATGTACCAGATATACTCTTATTGTCAACTTTACATCCAGCATATTTGAATCTCAATATCCAATCAGCTTGAAGCCTCTTTTAGGATACCATAGTCCAACTTCTTAGCTTCCTTTCACATATCTTAATATCTTCTTAGCTGCAGTCATATGACCTCTTTTGGTGTAGACTGAAACCTTGTCCATACATCAACTGCAAATGTGATGTTTGGTCTACTGGCAGTTAAGTAGGCAATGATATAATAAGTGCTCTATATCTTATTTTATCAACTGATTTGCTTTCTGCATCTATATCAATTTTGATTGAAGTATTCATTGAAATTTTCACAGATGGCTTTTCTTCCATACCAAACTTCTTCATCAAATCTCTTTTATACTTGGTTTGGCTTACGAAGGTTCCATCCTTCATTTGCTTCACTTTAAGTCCTAGGAAGAAGGTCAATTCTCCCATCATGCTCATCTCAAACTTTCCTTGCATCACTTTTGAGAATTTATCACAAAAGTCCTTGCATGTGGATCCAAAGATAAAATAATCTAATGGATATTAACAAGTCAGATGTTTTCTCCATCTTAAGTTCTGAAGAAGGTTCTGTCAACCTTTCCTTTGGTAAATCCATTGTCTATAAGGGATTGAGAAAATGTATCATATCAAGCTCTTAGGGCTTGTTTCAATCCATAAAGTGACTTCTTGAGCTTGTATACTTTATCTCCAATAGTCTTCTACTCAAAATCTGGAGGTTGTCCAACATATATGTCTTCCTCCAATAGTCCATTAAGAAATGCACTCTTGACATCCAGTTGATAAACGGTGAAGTTCTTATGAGCAACATAGGCAAGAAAAATCCTTATTAATGTTTCATTAAAATCTATTCCTTGTTCTTGGCAATACTCTTTGGCTATCAATCTTGCCTTGTTTTTTTACCACAGTTCGTTCTTCATTCGTCTTGTTCTTGAATACCCATTTAGTATCAATGATATTTTGCTGAGTAGTTCTTTGAACCAATTCCGAAACTTTATTTATTTCAAACTGATTTAACTCTTCTTGCATAGCTAGGATCCAATGTGTGCCATCTAATTCTTCTGACACATCTTTTGGTTCAATCTGAGAGATGAAACAAGTAAACATTGCTTGATGATGAGTTCTTGATCCTGTTCTTACTCCGTCTCTAACATTTCCAATAATTAACTCGGTGGATGGTCTTTCAGCCATCCCAAAACAGGTTGGAGTAAGTCAGTTGGGTTATTCCTTCTTGTAGCTAAATTATCTTGAACAACTTCCTCTTGATAATCTGGGAGATGTCTCAGTATAAAGATCTTTTGTATAGTTGGTTGATTCATCTTCTCAGCTAATTCATCAATGTATTATGTATGACATTTAGTTCTTCAAAAACCACATGAGTTGACTCTTCTGTGACCATTGTCCTTTTATTCAACACTCTAAAGGTTTTGCTTTCAGTTTAGTATCCAAGGAGGACTCATTAATCAACTTTTGCATCAAATGCCTTTAGATTATCCTTGCCATTATTGTGAATGAAACATTTACTTCCAAAGATGTAAGAGTATCCCACATTTGGCTTTCTTCTTGTCCAAATCACATAAGGGATTTTGGACAATTGTCTGTTGATCATGCATCTATTTTGGGTTTAACAAGCCGTTTTTATAGCTTCAGCCTAAAATCTTTTTGGCAATCCAGATTCAGCTAACATGGTCCTTGGGGCTTCTTTGAGTGTTTAATTCCTCCTTTGAGCCGCTCCATTCTGTTATGGAGTTCTTGTTGCTGGCAACTCATGAGCAATTCCATTTTCTATACATTACTGAGCTATAATCCCATTGACAAACTCAGTTCCTCTGTCAGATCTTATCTTGATAATGGATTGACTATTCTAATTTTGAACTCTTTTCATAAGCTGAGGAAGCTTTTGCAATATTTCCTTCTTCTTACACATAAAGATGGTCCATGTGTATCTTGAGAAATAATCCATCACCACAAGGGTGTTTTCTTTCTTTCTTGTCTTTTTTTCCCTAAAGACTTTCTTTTCTTCATCATTTCTATATTTGTTGACTGGTGGATAAGGGCAATCGTTGTGCATGATCGCTACAAGTCTCCAGTTAATTGCAAAGTTACCTGGTTGTCTGCAATTCCAGCACAAGTCTTCCACTTTCTTCTAAACTCTCTTGGAGTTTCTCTCCTCTTTTCCTTTAGAGGGAGTCGAATGCCTTCTAAAGGACCCTCATTTGTTCCACTTATAGTTCTTTTTGAGGAACATGTTGAATCTCTTGGCCATTAAGGCTATTTCTTCCTAGTCAATGATATCCTTGGGGTCAGCTAACTTTGACTCTCTTGCCATCAATACAGTTGTCTTAGGTGCAACTATCTCATCTTGCACTTTTCTTTTGAGCTCGAATTCATAGGCCTTCAAATAGCTCATGTTTTGATATCTTTGTTAGGTCCATTCAATGCCTTAAAGCCATCACCTTCATTTCCTACTCAACTAGGAGTGCTCTCAAGATCTTCATACAGATTTCCTCGGTGTATATTCCTAACTAAAGTGGATAACGCATTTGTTATCTAAGTAAAAACGTGCATACAATTGACCCAATGACTCTCCAGTCATCATTTGAAATTCTTGAATTTCTGAACTACATCTTTAAGCTTGTTTTCTTTTATCTGCTCTGAGCCTTCACACACCAAGGTCAGCTTGTCCCAAATACCTTTTGTCGTTCTATAGGATTTGACTTTATTGAACATGGATTTGTCCAAAATTGTGAACAGAAGATCTTTAGCCACATCTCTTGTTGTCTTAAAGTTGTGTTCACTTTCATGATTTTGATGTGTCCATCCTCGATGACAAACCACATTTCATCATAAAATGTAGAGAGATGTGACCGCGTCAAATTTTCCAGTCATCAAGTTCTTCAATGGAGAACATGGGAATACTAAATTTGTTTCCATGATAGTAACTCAAATAAAACTTTGAAAAACTTAAATGTTGATGCTTTTGAAAATTGAGATCTAGTTCAGTAACCAGTGCAGAAGGTTCTTTGAACCAACCGCTCTCATACCATTTGTAGGTCCGAAGGGGTGCAGAGTAAAATCTAGATGGGGGGTTGAATAGACTTTATCAAATTTATCGATCTTTAAAATAATATTTTCAAGAAATAACTATGTCTTTTAGACAGATGTGTTAAGCTTCAGCAAGAGAGTTAACCACTAAGCAGTTCCCTGAGAGAGCTGTTGATAAAACTTTTATAAGTGCTTTGATAGATCACTTGTAGAGTTCTGATGGAAAAAGATTCAAAATCTGATGCAGACACATCACATGGGCCGTGTCAGTTCACACGGCCACCCTACACGATTGTGTGGTTCCACACGGGCTGACCGTGTAATACACATCTTTGTCTCTGTTTTCTCCTGAACACTTCATATGGTCGTGTAATCTTCACATGGGAGCTCACACAGTCGTGTCACTCCACACGAGCTGACCATGTGACTTGCTTTCGTTCGTTTTTTCATCTTTTCGATCTTCTTTTTGTACTCGTCGATCGTGTCCAGGCCTTCCAATTGATATCTTTCCATTTAAGCTCCGTTTCCTGTAAAAGGTTACAAGAATACACAGTCTCAGGCCCTTCTAAGGAAACCAAGTAAATACTCTGAATATACGTGCAAAATGCATCAATTATGTAGTCAAATAAGCCATTAAATGCACATATATTTTACACGTATCAGACTCAGCTCTTTCCAAAGCAGCCGCCAAGCTACTTTAGCTCTTCGAGTCTTCATGAATCATTCACATAACCCTCCTTCAGATTTAAACTAGGTTCGACCTTGAACATCACTATATTTTCCTTAAATCTTTGGAAATATAGACTCCTTTTTGTTAACTTGATGAACAGATTCGATCTTTTCACTTGAGAGTGTTGAATGAAGCTTTGTAGTTATTGCTTTCAATTGAATATAACTTCTTAGTTTTGTGTCAGCGTTCTCTCTGAAAAATTCCTCAGTTTTTATAGTATGAGTTTGAATTTTGTCCGTTGAAGAGATAGAGAAAAATTCAAACTCTTACTTAGTGTTCGTTGGCTTATCTTGTTTCACAGCTTTTGATGTTGACCCAACCTTGTTTACAGTCTTCTGCAGTTCTCTGAAAAGATGTCAGGGTTCTGCAAGCTTCGCATTTGATCATTCCTCTTGCACTCTTTCAACATGAGCACTTTAAGGTTGCAGATCAGCCTTCATTAGCAAAATATGTAATTTCCTTGATTTCTATGCAACAGACTCTTTCCAGTTGTCTCTGAATCCTTCAGTTCCTTTACCCCTTTGACTTAGACTTGAGTCATCTTAATCATTCCTTGGTTGACTCTGATGTAAGTCTTCTGAAAGACTTAGCTGATGTATTTGACTCAAAGTCTTCTGAATAACTCAGTTAATACTTCTCTGCATTCTTTAGCAAGTCTTCTGCAAATCTACTTAGCTGCTATTTTGGGCAGCTAATATTCATAGAAAAATGGGGTATGCCAACGTTCGAAAACATTTTCCTAAGCATCATCAAGACCTATACAATAAATTTCCTAACAAGTTCCAACCACAGCTGAGACGGGGAACCCATCTGAGCCAACCTAGCATACTAATCTTAAGACAACAGAGACAAAGACAGTTGACCTCATGAATATCAGTGTTAATATAGTTTTTGAGACAACTATGTATGGGGAAGCTGCAGATGATGATGTTGTAATAGATGAAAGAGTTGTTATGCAGGTCGATAAAGTTCCAATGGTTGAGACTACTAAAACTGAGGTACAAGAGGAAGTTGTGAATGGATGCTCCAGCGATTGAGACTACTGTGAGAGAAGCAACATCTAAGATCAAGTAGTTGAAACTATTGTGGAGTTAGAGGTTCAAAAAGATGTTTCAAATCTTGGTGAATAGTATTTAGCCACTAGTAAGTCCAATACGTACAAATGAGATAACTGATACCATGTAGGAAAATATTTAGAAACTAGTTGAGCCCGAAGGAGAAGAATCAAAGGGAACTGACAGTGATATGACTGAATATGAAACAGTTGTCAAGATGGATATCAATGACACAGCTGAATCTGACCTGAATGAAGGAAATCAAGAAGCATGGTCCAATTTTGCAAAATAGGGTTTTGTGATGGTTAACCCACCTCCTCAAGCTGTGAGATCTCCTGTAGATGAAGTTGTTGAGACAGCTGATGCACATGTAACTCAAATGCAAGAACAAACTGCTGCCAGTGAAGCTATTAACACAGCTGAGGCACAGTCAGCCTCAATAGGCTAACACAGTTGCTACTGCCGATGAAGCTAACCCAATGAGGCACAAAGAGCTACTAGTTAGGGGGAACAGGAAAGGAACCCAATTGGAGATGAAGAAAGGCCTTCCCAAACTCTTATTGACAACTCCGGTCCCGAGGATTTTGTGTTCTTTCAAATCTCTGCTTACGTATTGTACAATTATGATGTGCATATAAGCAGTGAAATACATGGCTTTCTAAGCCAGATCAGAGAATGGATTGCTGAGACCAAAGCTCTTTGAAGGGAACAAATCAAGAGCTTTCTAGAATCACCAAAGGGACAATATGAACATGATGGAGAAAGCCACCAGAGTGACACATATTTATTAGCTGCTAAGGTTGAAAAAAGTCTGAACTCATGGAAACTTCTATGAATCATAAGTTCTCAGGTTTGCAAGAATAGCTGATTGAACTCAGCTCAAGTCACTCTGCTACAGATTCCTCGACTCAACGAAGTTAGACTTTATCCGGTAGACTATTCGACCCCCCTCCTATGTCCATGCCAAAAAGGGGGATGAAGGACCTTTAACAACATCTGGCAAAGGCAAAGGCACCTCGAGCACTTCTATTCTGTTTCAGATACCGTCCTCTCTTTCAGTTGATGAAAAGTCTGAGCTTGCATTGCAAAAATCCAGGAAGGATTTTGATGCTCTTGATCAGAGGCAAGAAAATAGGATAAATATGCTAATGAAACAATATGGTGGGCCACCAGCACGCTTGATCCCCAAGGAGAGAACGAATGAAGAATTTGAAACTCTTCTCTGAGAAGGATATTACAAGGTGATGACTCTAGCAGAAGCCTGGGATATGTATTGTGGAAAAAGGCTTGGAGGACATTGAGCAGACTAAGGGTAATCAGAGTTCTTCATCAAGCCAACAACATTGTAGTGGTAGCAAAGTTTCTAAAGGAGGTAGCCAAGTTGGTGCACGATGAGGAGGTAGTGAAAGAGAAAGATGAAGAAGTGAAGTTGTTTCAGTGCATGGAAGGGGAAGAGCTCAAAGTCAACAAAGATCAGCTGCCTATTGGCTTGGGCTTGAAGAAGCTGAAAGAAGAAATAGATGCAGAGGAAGAAGATATGAGAAGATGAATTTGTATAGATGTTGTATTTTTACATTCATTTGTAAATACACATTGTAATTAAGTGCCTGAACATTTCATAAATAAAATTGATTCATTTCATTCTAAGTTATTTACTTTCAGCGCACAGATGTTGTAATAGTTTTGTATCATCAAAAAGGGTAAATTGTTAGGAAATTTATTGTATAGATTTTGATGATGCTTGGAAAACTATTTTTTAGAAAGTTGACACCCCATTTTCATGTAATTTGTACTCTTGTAATAGATAGGATATATGTTGCCTCAAAAGCAGCCAAGTAGAATTATAGAAGACTTGCTGAAGAAAGAATCAGATGATTTGCAGCTCCATTCAAGATTCAGCTGATTTACAGCTGAGTATGTTGTCAGAAGACTCTGAATCAAGTATATCAGCCAAGTATTACAGAAGACTGATAGCAAAGTACATTAAAAGAGTCTCTCAGAAGATTCAAGTATCAGTCTAAAGGGTAAAACTGCTGAAGGACTAAGTCAATGAAGAATTTCCTTGCATTGTGTCGAAGTCAACAAAGTACGATGTTTGACCATAAATGTGCAAGACGTTTATGAAGGCAAGGAGGTTCTTCTCTCTCTGAAGACTATTCTTTCTTCCTCATTTCTATACTTGTTGACTAGTAGATAGGAACAGTCAATGGCAAAGTGTCCTGGTTGTCTGCGATTCCAACATAGGTTTTCATCACTTTGATCAGCTCTATCGGTACTTTAATTACCAGCTCTCTGATAATCAACTCTCTGACTTTCAGCTCTCTTGGGCGGCCTATCCTCCCTTACTTTGGAAGGTGCTGAATGTCTTCTGGAGGTTTCACCATTGTTTCTTTTATAGTTCTTATTAAAGAACTTGTTGAATCTCTTCACCATAAGGGCAATCTCCTCCTAGTCAATGGTCTCCTTTGGCTCAGCTCTTTTCCCAATCTTGGCCAATAATGCGGCTATCTTTGGTACAGTTGTTTCCTCTTGCTCTTTCCTTCTCAGCTCAAACTCATAAGCTTTGAGGTCTGAGAATAGCTCATGATTGGATATTTTTGAGAGGTCCATTGAATGTCTCAATGCCATGATCTTCATTTGCCATTCAGCTGGGAGGGCTCTTAATATCTTCATGCACATCTCCTTCTGAGTGTATTCTTTCCCAAGAGCTGAAAGCTCATTTGTTATCTCTTTAAATCTGGCATCCAGCTGATCCAGAGTTTCACCTGTAAGCATTTTAAAATTTTCAAAATTTTGAACAACAATCGTTAATTTATTCTCATTAATCTGTTCTGATCCTCCACAAATCAGGGTTAACTTTTCCCAGATTTCTTTTGCAGATTTGCACGATTTGACTTTATTGAACATCACCTTGTCCAACGTCTTGTATAGTATATCATTGGCCACATTGTTCAGGTTATATTTGTTTCGATTTTCATTTGTCCATTCAGTGCATGGTTTTCCAACCATGGCTGGTCTAATCTCAGCAGCAGCTTCTTCTTCTCTAGCTGCAGCTGCTCTTCGTACAACCTTATTGACTTTGAGTATATGCAATTGCCCATCCTCTATCACAAGACCACATTTCATCGTGTAAGGCGGATAGATGCGCCTCCATGCGAATTTTCCAGTCATCAAACTCTTCTACAATAAACATTGGAATATGATTAGATTTGCTTCCATGATAATAACTTTGATTTAAAGATGAAAGACTTTCAAAAGCACAAGTGTTAAAACCTTTGAAAAAGAATGAGATCTAGTTCAGTAACCATTGCGGAAAGCAAAATGAACCAACCACTCTAATACCACTTGTAGGTCCCAAGGGGTGTGGTGTAAAGTTTAGAAGGTGGGGGGTTGAATAAACGTTACCAAATTTTTGATTTTAGTCTTTTTAAGATTTTTCAACAGACTTGACTCAAATCAACTGTGTCCTTGGGGGACAGCTAAGTTTTTTTTTCCCCAAATTAACACCCCAGGGGGTGGGAGATTGAGGCGTGATCCCCTACCTGTATATCAAATAATCAAAATGTAATACAATGTCATGCCCATCAAGGCGGGAGAAAATCAAAGAACAAATAACCTATCACTACGATATATAGAAAGACTATCATAGAGGGAAATCTAAAGAATAAAAGGAGAACCAATGATCTATGAGAGTCTGAAGCTCAGATATCCCAGATGGTCCATCCAAATGAGCGCAAGAAGGTGGTGAGAAGCCGTGCCCTCATCAACAATGTGACTGCCAAGGGCAGCAGCTCCCAACTCTGCTAGGTGATCTGCTGGTCGATTCCCCTCTCTGTGTATGTGGGAAATCGAATACTGAAGGTCCTCGGATGTTCGAATGCGAATCGGGGTGTCTTGAACTCGCCAAGAGCCAAGGCCACCGAGTGATCGTGGTGACCACCGCCGCTGCGTCCAACTCGATCCAAATCTGAAGAGAAAACTGACGGGCATGCCGCAATCCCATCTCTAGCGCTAGTAGCTCATCATGAAAGCTAGACACCGCCTGGAGAGAACAATGAACAACCAACATAAGTCTGCCCGAATGATCTGGAATCAATCCCCCTCCGCCAGCAATCAAGGTGTCTCGATCAAACGAACCATCCGTGTTCAGCTTGATCTGAGGAGACTGAGGGGCTCACCAAATCACCAACCTAGGCCTGCATGAAACCTGTGGTTGAGCATTCCCTCGCAAAAAACTCACAGTAGTGAGGCATCCAGACCAATCCGAAGGGCTCAAACGCCGACCTGAAACAAGAATCCAGAGATATCTCTCCACCTGCCAAATAATGTGAGAAGCCAAGAAAGGAATGTGTCGATGCTTGACACTATTTCTTTCCGTCCAGACAAACCATAAAATCAAGCAGGGAACCAAGATACTCAAGTGCCTCGTGTGTGCGATTCCTCCAAAATGAAAGGAACAATCTCGTATCAGTGGTGTGTGGAAGTGTAGTGTCAAACCAAGGAAGAAAGTGATTCCACACGGACTGAACAATATCATTCATCAAAAAGAGGTGAGGGATAGATTCGACCTGAGGAGATGAATGTGGATTATTCAAGCAACACCAGCAACATGAGGCAAGGGAAGTGCCACATGCCTGAAGCTTGATATCCATAGGAAGACGATTACGAAGGAGGCGCCAAAGGAAAATAGAGATAGTAGGAATAAGAGCATCGTTCCAAATAGCACCATACAGAAGGTTCTGAGCATTTCTACCCCGGAGATAATCCCAAGTAGAAGACATAGAGTACCCACCATGAGAGGTAAACATCCACCGCATGATATCCTCTGACCCCAGAAGAATCGGAACCCCGGATATATCCTCAATGAGACTCTCGAAGCCCACATCCGGAGACCAAGACTGATACAATCTATCTCTATCCCACATACCATCCTTGATGAACCAATCCACCATCATATGACCCAAAGGCCGATCCAAACAATGATCCGCAAGCGGCCGATGCCCAAACCAAGTATCATCCTAGAAACCGACACGGTACCACTTTGCTAATAGACCAAAAATCCGCTCTCCTGGGCTCGAATACCGATCCGCCTCAAGCGCCTCAATCGATGACTATGATTATGTGTTACAGGGCTCTGGGAGACCGAAGCCCATTGTAAATGATTTGCTGGTCAAGAATTGAGCCCACAATGAATGGCCTCGCGTAACCTCCACTACAACTTGTAAATCAAGGCGTCGGCAATATCGAAAGTCGGTGCAACCCCACCCACCCTCGAAAATAGGATGGCGGATAATATCCCAAGCGATCCAATGAGTCTTCTTCTCGTCCCGCATAGGATCCCCGAGAAGAATCTAGCCATGATCTGCTCCAAGCTATTTGCATAACTATCTTTGGCGTGCATGACTGAAGAATATGCAACGGGGTGGCCATTAGCGTGCTCCAAATAAGAGCGAGCCTACCACCAAAGGAGAGATGTCGATCGACCACCCGAACTCTATCCAACATCCTCTCGAATCACCGGGAAGAAGAGCTCTTTCGTCATTCGCCCCTTGAACAAAGGGACACCCAAATAAGTCATCGGCAAGTCATCGCGAACATAGCCTGTCAACTCATGCACCATGAGCTCCCGGCCGTCAATGTAACGTGGGGCCAGAAATAATCTACTCTTCTGGACACTGACCAGCTGGCCAGAAGTAGCAGAATAGTGCTCCAAAAAGTGCCTTAACGTGACGAGGCCATCGTCAGACGCCCTAGTGAAGATAACCACATCATCAGCATAGGCCAAATGAGTCACCGGAAAACCCTGTCGCGTCTGATAAATCATGTCCCGGTGTCGTCTAATAATGGAATCCAATCCCCGGGATAAATACTCCGCCCCCAGAACAAACATGGCAGGAGATAGAGGATCCCCCTGCCGCAGTCCTCTAGTCGAAGGAAAATAACTAGAAGGGATACCATTAACCAGAACAGTGAAGCCGGAGTGCTCAATACAGCTGCCTACCATATCAATCCACCGAAAGGGGAAGCCCATATGGATCATAGATGTGTACAAGAAATCCCACTGCACCATATCATAAGCTTTAGCCATATCCAGCTTCATCACCACATTAGGATCCTCCGTGGCGAAGCTGATATCATGGATAAGCTCCTGCGCGAGCAATATGTTATCCGAGATGACACGATCGGGTGTGAAACCACTCTAATTAGGCGACACAATCAAAGGCAGAATCGAGACCAACTGCGCATTCATAATCTTAGAGATAATCATTTTCGTCACGTTGCACAGGCTAATCGGCCGAAACTCAGTCCACTTCCGAGGGTGAGGAACCTTCGGGATGAGAACTATAGATGTAGCCGTGAACGTAGGCGGCATGAGATTACCCGAGAAAACATCAACCACCGCATCCTCAACATCCGATCTGACGAAATCCCAACAGTGCTGAAAGAACAAAGATGAGAAACCATCAGGCCCCGAAACACTAGACGGATCAATCCCAAACACCGCATCGCGAACCTCATGAGCTATCGGCATAGCACAAAGTCCATCAAGATTAACGGAATCAGGAAGCTGGGAAAGAACTCATCTATAGGGAGAGTCAGATACTCCAAGTCAGAACTCATCAATCGAGTGAATTCTAGCGCGACACCGCTTCGCTTAACAAATCTGCGTGGAAAAACTTAGTGTTGCGCTCCCCTCGATCGCCCACTTAATCGACTTTACGCGCCAAAAATCCTCCTCCATTTTCAAACGTAGCTCGTACTCGGCCACACAACGATGTAGCTCACTCGATGAGTCGGAGACAGATCACTATCATATACGGCTGAGCCATCAAACTACCTCATCAGCCATCTAACCCGATCAAAAACATTACCAAACGTCCTGGTGATTCCAAATCTTGAGTCTGCGCTTGATCCTATTCAACTTGTCTTTGCAAGCTCCTCATTCCGAAACAACCCGTGGAATGCCCCATGCTTCCTTGACAACCTTGCAAAAAGTATGGTGACGTATCCACATATCTTTGAAATCGAAAAGAAGAACGAGGCACATCTTTGTACAAAAACCGACAAGAAATGAGTAAAGGAGCATGATCGGAGCGAACACGAGATAAATGCGTAATGAAGAAAGAAGAAAACGCATCGCCCCGAGTTCATTATACAAAGCCCTATCAAGTCTCTCCCGAAGCCCACCTCTAGCCCACGTAAAGATAGGCCCCTCACACCCCGCATCAAATAACTCAGAATCAGCAATCATGTAAGCGAAGTCCAACATCTCATCCGACCTATTAGTAGTACCACCAACCCTCTCATGATCAGGCAAAAAGATATTAAAGTCACCACTAACAAGCCAGGGCACCCCTCCATAATAATCGCAATCTCACAAGGTGTCCCACAAATCATATCTAGCTACTCTTTCACATTTAGCATACACAAAAGTCAAATAAATAGGCTGAGGCAACAAAGCAGATGTCAACCTACAATGTAATAGTTGTGCATGATCAACAAGAATGTCAAAATGTAAATGAGCAACGGACATAATCCAAATATGATTAGAACAATTACTCAACCCATTATCAAAGCCAAATCTACGGCAATAGAAACTAAACTCAGGCAAAGTCATAGGTTCTAAAAGCGCAACAAAAGGTAATTTATGACGAGAAATTAATGCATGCAAATGACGTTGGCTACCCGGATTAGCAATACCCCTCACATTTCACGTTAAGAAATTAACCGACATAATTAACAAGTAGAATGAGAAGAGGATTTAGAAACACCTGATCGATTTTGTTGTCGTTGGCTCCCTCCTTTAGATAAAAGAGTGCGCACGAGCTTTCCCGATTTTACTCCTTTTTTCGGTGTCTTGGGAAATTTATCCGCTCCAATTTTTTTTTGGTTGTCCGACTTGTTCGAATTATTAAGGATGTCTGCACAGTGACTTTTTTTCCAGCTGCGTGTTTCAAATTGCTATCATTTATAGCTATGGATTTATTCGAACAGTGTTTTTCAACATTTCCAATTTCCCTCTGCAAATGCGCTGAAGAATTTTGCTGCTGTTGTGCAAGATTCAACCACGTTTGGGCCAGAAAAAATTGGGCTGCCGTGAGGGGGTTGTTTTGGGCGGCAGGGATGATGATGTTGTTGGGCTACTGGATGATGGTGTTGATGGGTTGCTGCATGATGGTGTTGTGGGGATGCTGGCCAGGAGCTGACAATGAGGGTGTTTGTGGCTGGGCCACAGCGGCTGGGAGGAAGGAACAAAGTTGGGCCACTTGAGCTATTATTGGGCCTAGTGCACGGGCCTCAGAAAATTCCTTGCCACTATCAAATGAAACGGACCGGGTGAGGGCAAATGGGCTGTGGAATTTGCGAGTTTTGGCCCAGTCCGGTTTAATTGTGAAGAAAATACACCGGCTTGGTTTAAAGCACAAAAATTAAGGCCCGCCACGGACGCTATGGGCTGAATGAATCCGCTTTGCTCAATAAGTGAGTTGTACGAGTTTGATTCGCCCATTTTTTCTGGTTGATGCGGGTCGTGCACATGGCCCAATAAATTTGAATTCAATTTCCCCATAAGATCCACCTGCTTATCCAATTGGGCCTCAACATGGCTGATTTCCAAAATAGAAGGGTGGCCCATTTCCAAATTAAAATCATTCACCAACTTTGCATGGGTACACGTAGGCTTGGCCCTATTTTCATGCAAGTTTCCATTAATCTCATCTTCTTCGATAAATGGCCGTTTGCAGTGAGGAAAAATGAGGTGGCCCATTATCATTTTTATATTTTAATCCCAAACTTTGCTGAGATTTTATCCCCATTTTTGCATGGATATCCGTAAGTTGGCCCCTATTATCAAGCAAGCTTCCTTGCATGCCATTGTGTCCATTATTTCCATCCAAAGCAGTAGAAAAATTCGAAGCATGAGGGTTTATGATAACTGTGCAATTTGTTTCCATAATTTCTCCTTCTTCCAGAAAATTATCACCCGTAAAATCCGCCCCACTGACAGAGTTATTACTCACAAACTCGTCTATATCCATATTCCAAGAAGAGGAAATATTATGCCCAATTATATGATCCACATTTTTTGAATTCGAATTGCCTTCCTTAATTATCCGACCCGATTCTTGAGCCAAAAAAATAGGAGAGCTCTCAACTGCCAAATTAGTGGGCTTAATGTGGTCTTGACCCTCAACTGATTGTGACAAAGCATTCACTGCCATTTAAATCCATGCGTATGATTCTCCTTCTCAATGGCCGACACTGTGGGATTGTAGTGAGAGGGACACTTAGACATATCATTACTTTTGTAGGAATTAATATCTCTTTTTTCAAGGTCATCCCTATCATGCATACTTTTGTCAGCAATATTGTCCTTAAGAGCATTTAAGATATTAAAAGCTCCTTCACTCTTATCCCTGCACGATTTTTTTCCTTATCACCGAAATGGGTCGCACTTTCCAAGAAAATATTCCCACAATCTACTAACTCCGGTTTTGAGGCAGAAGTCATTTCCATGAGCTGGCTTTCTTCATCCAACGGCTCGATCACTTCCTAGGCAAAGATGGAAAATTGATTGGAAGATGATTCTTCAATATTAGAATAAGAGGCTTCAAAATAGGTGTGTTTCGATTTTTTGGCCAAGTTCAAGAGGTCCTTTGAAATAACTCCCGTTTCTTTTGCTCCTTTTTTATTAACCATAATCCAAGCTGGGTTGTTACTGCCAACTTTTTTACCACCATGATTCGAATTACCATTAGGGTTCGAATTAGGGTTTCCACCATTTAGGTTTTTGGAATTATCTCTTGAGCCCCTTTAACTTCTCAATATCTCCAACTTGCCCCTTCGAGACATGACCCTCCAAACCTCCTTGAGTTGTTGGACGCCTAACAGGCGGTGGTGGCTTAGCTTTGTTGTCATTCATGTAGCAGTCCTCCAAACTATGACCAAAATGCTTGCAGAATTTACAATAAGGAGGGACTCTATCATAAACAATTTTCTGAGTGTGTCTAGTATCCCCGAATCTCAAAATAATCTCCTCAGTACGTTCTTTTTCGAGATCCAATTCGATGCAAACTTTAGCAAATGCGAGCCTTGTTTTACGATCTGTTGGAGGATCCACTTGAAGGGGGCTGCCCAATTCCTTAGCAATGGCAAATAAAGCATGATAATCGAAAAATTGAATAGGCAAACCTGGAAGTTTGATCCAAACAGGTGCCAAGGGTGCTTCCATTTTAGGATTAAAAGTTGGCGTCCATTTGAGTATACGCATTGGACAGGCCCCGAGAAACCAAATCGTCCCCATCCAAAGGTGATTGTAGTCTTCTTCCAACTGAAGTTTGATAACGATATGTGACTGATTAGCAAAACTCCAAGAAAAAGGTCCCTTGATTCCCAAAGATGAGAGACCTTTGGCGATTGCTTGGATGCATGAGGAATAGCAAAAGAAAATTTTCCAATCAAGGTAAGTCTCCAAGCTGCTTCGAGACGATCTGACTCCGTAGAAGAAAAACTCAGAACTTTCTGTCCTTCCTCATTATCTGATGTGCCAATTGGAATGATATTCTTGGGATCGAACGTGAGATTAATCTAGCTCGAAGAAGAGCCAGCAACATTTGCATAAGATTTAGGAGGGATATCAGAAGAATCACAGCCATCCGGTGGAGGAGAACCGGGGACAACCATGAATAACCCTGGATACAAAAAAGAACACAAAAAAAGGTAAGAACAAAAACGAAAAATAAAAGAAAAAACCAAAAGAAATAATCAATGGCTCCCTCTGAATGATGAACAAACAAACAGAACCGTGCGAAAATCACCAACAAGGGACAAAAACGAGCTAGTGTGTGTGAAAAAGTGTGTGGGAGTGTGTGTGAGATTAGAGAGCATTTTGGCTAGAGAGAGAGAGCTTTTTTCATATTTTTTTTTTAGGGGGACAGCTAAGTTGGCTATATTCAGCTAAGTTACCCACTCAACAGACTCGATTGAGATGTTGATAGCATAACTCGACTGCTTAAGCTAATACTTAACTTTAGTTGATTTGGTTTTTAACAGCGGGAAACTTAACACCCTTTTGATAGATTTAAGCTTGTTTTTAACACTTGTTATCTATCAGTTGGATAACAGATTTAACTAACATCAGATATAATAAAATATGCAGGAATGTAAGTGCTGAAAGTAAATTGACACAAGTAATTTTTATAGTGGTTCAAGAATGGAGTAATTCCTTTAATCCACTCTTCTCCAACTCCTGGATGAATCCACTAAATAACAGATCAAGTTACAAAGCAGTGAACAGTCTAGAGACAGCCTTGATCACACAGCTGGCTTCTCCTGTGACTCAGCTTCTTCACGAGGCAACTGCATTGCTACTCCTGCTCACTTTCAAGTTCATGGATTTGTTCACACAGCCCTCCAAAAACTTGACTTTCTTGGTTCGACCTAGAACCTTTCTACAACTCCTTCAACTAGGAGAGTAGACCCCTTTTTGATCTTCAAATGTTTCCTCTTCAACTTGTTGAAGTTATATCTCCTTCACAGCGTGTGTTGGATCGAGTTTCTTCGAGTTTTAGGCTTGAGGAATATCTTGATATGCTTTGAGAATATTGCAGGTTAATTGCTTGCTTGAATATTGCTTGAAGGTTGATTTCTCAGGTATGCAAGGTAACCTTTTCTCAATTGCTTTCTCAGCCTTTTATAGTGCTCATTTGAAATCTTCCCATTGAAGAGATAGGCTAATTTCAAATGACACTTCTTGTTCGTTGGCTTGTCTTTTCTTGGTCTGCAGCACTTGTGATGTCGACCCTTCCTCGTATTAAATGGCTTCAGCGACTTTACGAGTTCGACATAAGTTGCAGTGTTTCCCATTGGCTTATTCCTTTTGCATATTTCTGGGCCAAACACTTTAAGACTTGACAGGTTTGACATATTACTATATCGAGTAATATTCTTGACTTCCTTCCAACGGATCAATGTCAGTTGTCTCAACTTGATTGCTGCCTTTATACCTTGTGACTTGAGTCTTCTCCAATTATAAGATTGACTCAACTATCACTTCAACTGATAGACTTGGCTCCTTAAGTTGACTTTACTAACACTTCACACAGCTGTTCCTCAGCTGATTATCCTTCAGTCGAGTCCTTAAGTTGACTGACTTCTCTCTAGTATGCAGCTGACTTCTTGCATTCTTGACTTGGCTGACTCACTCGGCTCATCCAGTCCTATCTATTACAATATAGAATTACAAGGAAAATGGGGTGCCAACTTCCTAGTCTAAGTTTTACATGGTATCATCAAAATCTAACAAATAAATTTCCTAACACAAATAATTCAAAATATATAAACCTCCCTAAAATAAATCAACATCAATGGTTTCTAAACTTGCCTAAATCCTAAACCATAAACCCAAAAGTAATATCATTGATAATATATTTTACTAAGGTATATACTAATTAAATTTATTCTTTATGAAACTTGAAAAAAAAGATAAATATATGTTTATACACATTTTTTTTTTAATTTTTTTAAAGTGATATAGTAAAGTAAAATTACGCAAAGTTGAGATAATAAAAGGAAATTCTTAGCGAACTTCAGATGTAAAAGTGTAATAATTTTTATTTTCATTTTAGGTAAAGAGGGTTTTGCCCTCACATGGAGGTCATGTGCCTGAATATTTAGAGAATATTCCACATGTGATGTTCGTTGTACGGCAAAGTGAAAACTTGTGGAGTTTGTATGATAAAGTTATAAAAAACAAAGGTAAAATACAATAACACCCCCTTGAATTTGGCCCTATGTCTCATTTATCTTCCCTGAACTCGCAAATGTAATTCACTTCCCCCCCAAAATTAAAATAACGATAATGTATGGACAAATTTGTTAGTCCAAGTGGCTACAAAAATCTAGGAAGGGGGTGAATAGATTTTCCCGATTTTTCGATTAATGCCTTCTTTTTCGAATATGAAGATGGTGAAGAAATAAAAGTGTAGAAAATAAAGCAACACACAATGATTTAAAGTGGTTCAACTCACCTAGAGCCTAATCTACTACCACTCGGTATGTCCAAATGGATTTTGAAAAGGAAAAAGTTTTATTGATACCAAACAATTATAATCTTTACATTGAAGATCACCATACTCCTCTTACAACACCAACTTAGAAGAGCACCAAACTTTTCTCACCTCTATGAAGAGCACCACAATCTTCAACACCAATGAATCAACCAAGTGTATTCTTACCATAAGAACACTACTAACAAGGTTCTTGTTTTGGATGTTTTTACAATTACAATCAAGATTACACTTTGAATGAAAATATTACAACTCAAAAGTGTAAGTATAATCAAAAGAGAAAGTTTAATAAGAAAGATGTAAAAGTGATAAGCTTAGGCTAATACAAGTAGAATGTTGAAAGTGAAGTACAAAGAATTTGATGGGTTTTTGCTTGTTGTGTTGTATGCTTGTATTGTGTATTTGTTCCTTCAATATTTTCATCTATTTATAGGAGAGTTTCAAGATTTGATTTCCAACATAGGCTCCTCCATCTTCACTTTTGTCTACAGAAGAATGATCAAAAGATCTATAAATTTTTTTAAGAATTGATAAAGTAGATCTTGCTAATAAGTGGTTAAGCAACAAATATAATTTGCTGTCAAAAATCATAGGGCGACCGAGCGCTATGTTGAAAATTCGAAAATTTAAACCGTTGGATCAAGATTTGACATGAGTTGCTGTCAAGGGGGACCGATCACAGTCATAGGGCGACCGGTTGCTCTAGGATTGTAACCCTTCGCCCTCAAACAGAGAAGTTTTATCCAAAAGAATCAAACTCAGGAACCGGTGGCCCTGGGGAGGTAGACTGGTCACCCACCCCATTCCAGCTCTCTGTTTTGTTTTGTGTTTTGTAAGCTTTCAGGTATGGGTCTCCCTATAGGGTGACCGGTCAACCTCAACAAAGAGAGATTGTCCGATTTTTGTCAAAAATAAAGTTCAAAAAGTACTTCAAAAACTTAGTAAAAATCATTGAAAATGTTTTGAAGTATTTGGACAACATTTGGGGATATTATTTTGGTAAAAAACTCATTTATATGAAATCATCAAAATCATGATAAAAATATTTTTCTAACAAACTCCCCCTTTTTGATGATTACAGCCCAAAATAATTTTAAATGAGCAACTAAGTTTTCGGTCAAAAAAATAATCTATCCGTTTTAAGCAACACTTATCAATACAAAGATCCATAAGCGAAATGAGCAAATATTTTCAAAAACAAGTTCATAAAGGCTCCCCCTATCAATATGTTAAGCCATAAGACAAAAATAAGTTGTAAAACTTAAGCTAGAAGCTTAGCTTTTTTAATATAGGTAAAATGCTATAGAACTTAAAAACTCCCTCTACAAAAAAAAAAACATTAGTCACAAGGCTCAAAGTATTCAAAAAATAGTATACCATATATTGTAACTAAAAAAGCATTTTCTTAGGAGCTTTTTCTTAAGAGCTCTTTACAAGCTAGAAAAGCTTAAAAGTTCCCCCTGTCAAAAACAAACTCATTAGATTCAATGCTCAACAATTTAAGGGAGTTAAAAACAAAATACCATACATTTCAAACCAACTTTTTTACCAAATAGATTTTTCTATGAGCTTTTGAGTTTTTTTTAGCTCATTTGATCTTACCATTAGCTTATGAGCTCATTTCATTTTTCTTCCCCTTTGGAATAATCAATAAGACTACTAGCATAATAAAAACATCATAGATATATATCAGAGTGCGTGAAATCGTGCAATAGTCATGAAAATAGCATCCTATGTGATTGAAGGTCTAGAATCTCAACATGTAAAAGCAATTAATGGAAGAAGGTATCATTATGATAAAAGATTGTAATCTATATATAAATACCAATAAAAGGGTTCAAGAAGAGCATGTAAAGGAGTGAAATATCATTAATGTTTTTTGTCAAAGACTTGGCATGCATAGATCGAGCCAAAAAAATTCAATACGAATCCTAATTCTATAGCCATAATCCATCAATATAAGCAATACTCGTCAATTATATACAACATACATCAATATTACAAGTTCCAAAAATTATCCACGGGTTCACCCTAATATAGATGAGAAAAGTGAAGCCAAAACTTACCCATGATCGTGGAAGATTAATAAGATGTATAATATAGTCATTGCGAAGCCCAATATAGTAGTAAATACAAGAAAAAATCAATTTGAGTGATAAGTGTGTGAATTGGGCAAAAGGGGTGTGAAAGTTGGGAAATAAGAGGAAAGGAAGGAAGAGACGGTTTAAAACATAATTACAAAGATGCGGGCGACCGATCGCTCATCGGGATTCGATTGGTGTGCGGCGGAGCGACGGTCGCTACCCATGGCGACTGTCTCTCGTGCATTGTGATCCTCTGTCCGAATTTCAAGTTTGAAATGTGATTTCACCCCGAGTTTTAATAATGCACAAAATACAAACATAGACCTTATTCAATATGCATTATGCCTAAACGAGCTCGAATTGAAGTAAAAGACTCGGAGGTTAATTGTTTTGCAAAAAAATTCGCGAGTTGATCTTGAGACAGAACAAATCACATCTCGATTATTCGTTTAGAAACACAATCCCTTAGAAAATAGTGTCGAACCTCAATATATTTGGTTCGATTGAGATGAACCGGATTTTGAGAAATATTTATAATGGAAGTATTGTCACAAAAAATTGGAACATTTTTGAATGAGCATTTACAATTCGCTAAGGTTTGTTTCATCCAAAGTAATTGTGCAAAACAAAAGGCCGCGGAAACATAATTGGCTTCCACCGTTGATAAAGATACAAAATTGTGTTTCTTTGAGAACCAAGAAACTAGGCAATAGCCTAAAAATTGACACAAGCCGAAAGTACTTTTACGATCATCAATATTGCTAGCATAATCCGAGTCACTATAACCTATTAAAGAAAAACTTTCATTATTTGGATAAAACAAGCCATAAAAAATAATGCCTTTTAAATATCAAAAAATACGTTTGACGTCACTTAAATGAGATTCTTTGGGATTGCTTTGAAATCGAGCACATATGCATACGACATGAAGAATGTTGGGTCTACTTGTGGTTAAGTAAAGTAAACTACCGACCATACCTCGATACTTTGATTTATCAACTGGCTTGCCTTTTTCAACCTTGTCAATCTTGATATTTATTGCCATAGGAGTTGCAACGATTCTTCCTTCTTCAATCCCGAACTTCTTTAGGAGTTCTTTGGTGCATTTTGATTGAGATATGTAAATACCTTCTTGCCATTGTTTTATTTGAATTCCAAGGAAGAAATTGAGTTCTCCCATCATACTCATTTCAAATTCACCTTGAATAAACTTAGAAAATTTCTTGCAAAGAGATTCATTAGTAGTACCAAAAATAATATCATCAACATAAATTTGGACTAGTAGACAATCTTGCCCTTTTTCGAAAAGAAAGAAAGTAGTATCAACTTTACCTTTTGTAAACCATTTTGAAACAGAAATGAACTAAGTCTATCATACCAAACCTGGGGTGCTTGTTTTATTTCATATAAATCCTTTTTGAGTTTATAGACATCATTTGGTCTAGAAAATTTTTCGAACCCCAGAGATTGTTTGACATAGACGTTTTCTTGAATATAATCATTTAAAAAAGTGGATTTAACATCCATTTGCTAAAGTTTGAAATTTTTAAAACAAGAATATACAAGTAAAATATGAATAGCTTCTAAACGTGCTGCAGGTGAAAATATTTCTTCACAGTCAATACCTTCTTCTTGATAATAATCTAGAGCTACTAACCTTGCTTTATTTCGGACGATATTGCCTTGATCATCGAGTTTATTTTGAAATACCTATTTTGTGTCAATGATAGTTTGTGATGGAGGGTAAGGCATAAGTTCCAGAACATCATTTCTCTCAAATTGATTAAGCTCTTCTTGCATCTTTAGAAACCAATCTTCATCTTCTATGGCTTCCTTAGCATCTTTGGCTCCTTTTGAGATATTAGAGCTTTTTCGGTAAATTGCTTTCTAGTTATTACCTTGTCAAGTGAATCCCCAATTATTAGATCTTTTGGATGATCACCTTTGATTTTTAGAGGAGCGGGAAGATCCGAAGTATAACCCTTATCCTCTTGTTGAACATTTGAGGTAGAAGGTTGATCATTTGAGATAGAAGGTTGATTATTTGAGGTAGAAAGTTTGTCCAACTTCATCTTCTTCATCACTATCATCATTTGGGATTCTTTCAACTCCGGAGGCTTCATTGAATTTGACGTGAATAGACTCTTTGACCACCATGCTAGTCTTATTATAAACCCGATATGCCTTGCTCTTAGTCGAATACCCCATATATATCCCTTCTCCAGCCTTAGGTTCAAGTTTGTCCAATTGATCATTGATGTTGAAAATAAAACACTTACAACCAAATATTTTGAAATAACTAATATTTGGTGTTCTTTCTTTCCAAAGCTCATATATAGTTTTATTTAACTTGGCACGAAGATATACCTGATTTATGACATAGCAAGAAGTGTTTACGACTTCAGCCCAAGAATATTTTGGAAGTAAAAATTCATTGAGCATAGACCAACACATAACTTGTAAGGTTCGATTTTTCCTTTCGGCAACACCATTTTGTTGAGGAGTTCTCGGAGCCGAAAAATTATGAGCATATCCCTTGGTTTCACATAAGATTCTAAAATCACCATCAAATTCACCTTATCAATCACTTCTTATTGACTTAACAATATCTTCCTTTTCATTCTCTATAAGTCTACACAACTTAGCAATCTCATTAGCGGCATCACTTTTATTAGCAAGAAAAATAGTCCAAGTATATCTAGAAAAATCATCGACTATAACAAAAGTATAATATTTTCCACTTAGATTAGTCGTGCTAATATCCCCGTGCAAATCTAGATGAAGAAGTTGTAGAGGCTTGGTTGTGGAAATTTTATTTTTGGACTTAAAACTACTCGTAACTAATTTGTTCCTTTGACAAGTTTCACATAAGCCAAGGTTTTCAAAATTCAATTTGGGCAATCCTTTGACATGTTGATTTTTGTAAATAGTTTTTAAATTTTTGTATCCAACATGTCCAAGTCGCCTATATCATAAACTAGTCAAATCATTGCTAGCGACAAGATAAGAAATATTTTGACTAACCAAATCACTTATACAAATTTTATAAAGATTGCCTTTTCTACTAGCTTCACAAATAATATTACCATTTTTGAGAATAAGGCATTTTTCTTTATTAAAAAGAATATAATAATTTAAATCACAAAGTCGGCTTACACTTATCAAATTGAACTTAAGTCCATATACTAATAATACATCATGTGAAGAGAAAGATGAGTTACCAACATCTCCTTTAAGGATTTTGCCTTTTCCATTTCCGAATAAGACCATTCCTTCTTCTTAGAGCTTGATGTTAGTAAAAAGTTGTTCTCTTCCGATCATATTGCGCGAACATCTGCTGTCCATGAGCCATTTGGAATCTTCCATGAATGTTATTGCCCCTAGTACCTACAAATAAATTATTTTTGGGTACCCTAGAGTTTTGGGGTCCATGAGGTTTAGTATTGAGACCTTTGGGTTTCCAATAATGATTACTACTATTTCTAATTTTAAAATTGCTAGCAAGATGTCCCATTTTACCACAACAAAACAAGTAATTCTTCTAGGAGTGCTAGCTCGAATGAAAGTTGGAGCTTGGTTATTTTTCTTGAAATTGGTTTGAAAAGGTGCGTAACCAAGTCCTAGTTTAGATTGGTCACTTCTTTGAACACCAAGAATTTTTGTTCCCTTATCGGTACTCAAGTTGAACCATTGTATATTCTTTTTCAAACATGTTATTTCTTTAGTGAGCAATTGATTTTCGGAATCAAGACTTTTAACTTTAGCAAGAGTAGTTGAATGAGCATGGTCAAGAAATTCATAAGAAGTAAATAACTTGTATGTTTTCTAATTTTAACTTTTTAAACTACTTTTTCAAACTCTTGTATTTGCAAATCATGTCTCTAAACTCATTTTGTAAATCATCAATTAAAGAGGAAGAGGAAAAGTTAGAATATACCTCATTGTCTTCAATATTTATGGCCATGAGACCATGCTCGGTTTCTTCTTCACCATCATATATTGTAAGAAGTTCATCCCATGTTTTGACATCTGCACTGAGAGCCTTCTTTTTCAAAAAATCCTTTTTCTTCTTTTGCTCCTCCTCCGCCATTTTAGGACAATCGGCTATAAAGTGCCTGGATTTTCCGCATTTAAAGCACAAATTGTCTTTAGTCTTTCTTGCCTTATTTTTATTGACAAATTTGGAAGATTTTCGAACATGGGTGGCGGTTGCCTCATCATCTGCATCACTAGCATAATATGAATTATTTGGATTTGAAGCAACGCCTTTCGGTGTAGATTGCATACCCGATTAAGAGATGGATGGTTTGAAATTCTTTCTTTCTTTAAGATAGACTTCATATATGAGAAAAGTCCCAATTAGCTCATCAAACTTGAGAGTCTCAAGATTTGAACTTCCGTTATAGCCTACAAGTGCTAATAAAAGATTGACGATGTTGTCGAGCCTTTCCACCATTTTCGAAATCCCTTCACCCTCGAACATTACTAAGTTTTCAAAATCTTTAACAAGCATTATTTTTCAATCTTGTTCAACTTTCTTAGTACCTTCATAGATGGTTTCTAAATTTTCCCATACATCATGTGCTAACCTTATTCCTCGAATCCGATTATATACTCAGTAGCGGTAAGAGAGCAATGTAAAATCTTTGTTGATTGGGCAACTCCTTCGATGACCACATTCCAAATATAAAACCCGAAACCTTGCAGGTACTTCCAAAAGGCGTATTTGTTGGCATAAAATAGTATTGGCTTGTTGGTTGAGGCGCCGGTGGTGAGGTAGCTTTCGTTCGTAGCCATGGATCTTTCCACTTTACTCGCAATGACAAATGAGCTTACCAAATAGTTTGGCTTTGACACCACTTATTAGTCCAAATGGCTACGAAAATCTAGAGGGGAGAGTGAATAGATTTTCCTGATTTTCCGATTACTGCCTTCTTTCTCGAACATGAAGATGGTGAGAAATAAATGTGCAGAAAATAAATCAAAATACAATGATTTAAAGTTGTTCAACTCATGTAGAGCCTAATCTAGTATGTCCGGATCGATTTTGAAAAGAAAAATATTTTATTGATACCAAAACAATTATAACTTTTACCTTGAAGAGCATTACACTCTTCTTACAACACCAACTTAAAAGAGAACCACACTCTTCAACACCTATGAATCAACCAAGTGTGTTCTTACCACAAGTGTATTGAAGAAGGAAAGCCTAATAAGCAAGATGTGAAAGTGATAAGCTTAGGCTAATACAACAAGTATATTGAAAGTGAAGAACAACAAATTTGCTGAGATTTTGCTTGTTGTGTTGTATGCTTGTGTTGTGTATTTGATGCTTCAATTTCAACATCTATTTATAGGAGAGCTTGAATATTGGATTTCCAATATAGGCTCCTCCATCTTCACTTTTGTGTACAAAAGAAGGATCAAAAGATTTATAAAATGGTTAATAATTGATAAAGTAGATCTTGTTGATAAGTGGTTAAGCAATGAATAGAATTTGCTGTCAAAAATCATAAGGCAACCAGTCATTATGTTGAAAATTCGAAAGTTTGAACTATTGTATCAAGATTTGACATGGAATGTTGTCAAGGGGGACCACTCACAGTAATATGGCGACCGATCGTTGTATAGGGGGGTCAGTTGCTCTAGGATTGTGACCGTTCGCCCTCAAAATGGAGAAGTTTTATCCAAAAAAATCAAACAAAGGCACCGGTCGCCCTGGGGGGGTTGACCAGTCGCCCTACCCCATTCCAGCTCTCTGTTTTGTTCTGTGTTTTGTAAACTTTCAGCTACGGGTATCCCCATAGGGCGATCGGTCGACCTCAACACAGAGAGGTTGTCTGATTTTTGTGAAATCATAAAGTTCAAGAAGTACTTCAAAAACTTAGTAAAATCATTGAAAATGCTTTGAAGTATTTGGACAATATTTGGGGATATTGTTTTGGTATAAAACTCATTTATATGAAATCATAAAAGTCATAGTAAAAATATTTTTCTAACAAAATTACCCATTATAAAAATGAATCTATATAATTTTTAGTAAATTTCGAATATATTGTACTCTATTTGATTTACATTCTTAGTAAATTCAAAAAGTGATTTTTTTAACTGTGCATTAAGTAATTTAAACTCTAAGAAAACTAAAGCAACGTACAACGAATACACAAAATGATTAGATATGAAAGATAAATGAAACAAAAGAATATTAACTACTTAATTTAAATAAACTTTCAATATTGGAAACATATAAATAAATATGTTTTCTTAAAACTAGTTTAGTTATATATTTTATATTTCTTTATTTATATCTTGTTTATTTAATATGATTCATAGTCCAAAGAATAACATTATTAAATTGCTATATTTAATGAATAATCGATATTATTAATGAAACAAATTAAAAGTACACCCAGTTAGTTATATTAAAATATTTTAGAAACTAAATCTTGTTATTGGGCAATGATTGTTCAAAATATTTAACTACTAAAAATATGTGTTATTTGTTCTTCCTTAATTAAACTATTACATATATCATTATATTAGAAATATAAATCATCAATATTTAAAAAAAATAATTTAAGTAAAATATATGTATGTATATTCAGTATACAAAAATATATTAATTCGTAGTATTTGAAAGAGTTTAGAAATTGAAAATTATATTTACATTGAACTCAAGCAATCAAAATAATTTCTACATTCAATATTTTTTAACTTATGTATTGTTAAAAACATTTTTAAAATTTGAACTATTTAAGTTGCTAATTGATTTTTCTAAAAAGATTATTTATATAAAAGAACATAAAATCAAAATTGAGGTACAATTATAAAAACATGTTAAAAATAATTGTTATTAAAGGTAATTTTGTTCATACATTAAATTTACTTTGATTGAGGGAGGTAAGTGTTACATTGACAAGTTCAGGGGGTAGATGAGAGATATGACCAAGTTCGGAGGTGTTACAGTATTTTTCCCTAAAAAATGTTTTTATGACAAAGTATAAAAACACTGAAACGCGCATTAGTTTTAGGCTTTATTTTAGGGGAAATTACACAGAATACGCTGATTTCTGTACCATTACCACACAATACGCTCCAATTACTCTTGTGCCTATTTTTCTACTTTTGTACCTAATTTTTTTTTTATGCTTCTTGCTATTTTTTGATTATCTTTATTTTTTTTTCGTTTTTTTTGTTCCTGCATTGTCATGTTATATAAGTTGTTTCGAGGTTGTTTAAATTTGTTTCTTTATTGTTTCTATATTGTTTCTATGTCGTTTCTTTGTTGTTTCGATGTTTCAAAATAACCTTAACCTATTTTTTATGCTGTTTTTTATTAATATATTATTTTGTACATTGTTTTTATTATTTCGGTGTTGTTTTATAATATTTTTAATGTTGTTCTAATAATTTTTTTTTTTGTTTTCATGTAGTATTCAATGTGTAAATACAATTTTTACCTATTTTTAAACTCTTTTTATTCATGTTGTGTTTTAAATATTTTTTACGTTGTTTCCGGATTGTTTCCATACCCTTTTTAATGTCATTCTGATATTTCTTTGTTGTTTCAATGAAGTTTTCGATGTTTAAATATAATTTTTTACCTATTTTTATTAAAATAAACATATTAGAAACAATGTTGAAACACAGAAACATGTTTGAAACATGTTTGAAACAATGTTGAAACAAAGCGTAAATTTTTTCGGGAATTTTTGCTGGAGCGTATTGTTGTGTAAAAAAAGAGCAGGGAGCGTAAATTTAGGTAAAATTGCACCGGGAAGCGTAAATTTAGGTAAAATTGCATCGGGAAGCGTAAAATGCTGACATTGACTTAAAAAAGGTGGGTATTTCTGTCATAAGCCCTTTATTTTATATATTGGCCCACTAAAAATAATCTTAAACCCATGCCCAAGCCCATGTCATCTATCCAAATATGGTAGCACCAATAAAATATAAATTATCCTAAAAATCGTTAATTAATACTTTTATAACAAACAAATTAATTTACAATAAGTTCCAACAAATCAGTTTTTATATCCCTATGAATCAGCATTTTATTTTAGTCAACTAATCTAATATTATAATTAGTATAACTCCAGATTTTTTTAACATAATTTTGTATAAATTTAAGCTTAACTAAAAATACAAAAAAAAAAAATCACAAATGCATATAACTGGAAGTCTGCCGTTTCCAACCAAGAAAGGAAAAAATCAAAATTTTCTTTCATCCATATTAATCACTAAATTTAAAATTAACTAACATATCAGAATAATTGGATACTATTTATCAGCAAATTATATCAATAACTCAATCAATTAGGGATAAAAAAATCTGGCTAAGAATCCTAAACTTCTAAATTTCAAACCGGCAACTATTATTTATATATATACACTCATTCTGAAATTATTCAATCCTACAAGCAAATAGCACGGTAAAAGTAAGAATCTTTCTTCTCACACTCTATTGCCAAAACCAACAATCCAAAAACAAGAAATGAAAAAAAGAGAAAAAACCATAGAGAAAGGGGAGAATCGGGCCTCTGTTAACTCCTTCGCAAAGCAATTGTTGCCGACGCCCGGCCCGCTGCCCACCGCCGTTGTACTCCGGCGAGTGTGTGTGTTGGTGTGTGAGAGGGATTTTAAGAAGAAGAAGAAAGAGGGGGGGGAAAGGGGAAGTGGGGTTGGGGGTAAGGATTTGAGGAAAAATGAGTTTAATAGGGGAGGGAAAACAGATTCAGAAAATAGAAGGAAAAAAAAAAGAGTAAAGAAAGAAGAAAAAAACAGAAGAGAGAAAAGAAAGAGAGAGATAGGCGAAATGGGGGGTGGGAAGTTACGGGAAAAGAAGAGAAAGAAGAAAGAAGGGAAGGGGGGCTGGGGGAAGCTTGGGGTGGGGGGCGGGGACGTGGGGTTGGGGTAAGGTGGATAAAGAGAGAAATGTGGGTTTAACCTTGAGTTTTAGGCAATTGATCCAAATTCTAATTTAACCTAACTAACTTCTAGCCCTTAAATTTAATTCATGTTATATATATAATTTATATAAAAGTTATAAAACATTAATACTAGTTTAAATTTAATTTGTATTGACTTTCATGATGTACGTGTATAACATTGCAAGCTATATATATATATGCATATAAAGGAGAGGTAATTTTAATTTTTCCCTATACTATAAGTGTTTTCTTATATTGCCCACTTAACATTGAATTATTTTACTTTACCCCCTAAACTTTAAAAATTGTTGCACTTAGACTAAAATTCTCAAATTACCCCACTGTTAGTGGATTGTTTGTAGATTACATCTCCAATAACTATTTGGATTAATTTTCTCTCAAAAAATCTCATCATCTTTAGACAATATATAAATATTACTAAATAATAGTAAATTTCATCAATAAACCTAGACTATGATATCATTTTCAGATATCAAAAAATAAAACACCCATAAAGGTAAGGGGTAAAATTGGAAATTATAGGCTAAGTGCAAAAATTTACGAAGTTCAGATGATAAAATAGAACTTAAAGTTATGTTGGCAAAATAGAAAAACTCGCATAGTTTGAGGGGCAAATTAAAAATACCTCTATAAAGGACCTCATGTGTGAAAAATCATTCATTACTTATGACTGATATCTCACCTAACAACACCCTAAAATTTATCAACATTTTAAATTTCTGAATATGACAAGGACTGGACAAGGGAACCATAATATACATAATGTTATATGTGTACCTTTTTCTTTTTATATATGTTATATGTGTTTAGCCCAACGTTGGACAAAATGGACCATACGATTTTAGCATATTTCAACCAAATGTATTATTGGAAAATGGACCACATATTTTGTTAGAACAAACAATTACACTTCACATTTTTCTTTTTCCACTAGAAATTATGGTTCAGACATACTGACATAGTATTAAAACGTTGTAAACATCGCGATCACAAATATAATTTTAGATTATCGAAAACGTTTGAACCAAATCTTGCGCTGAAAGTGTGACATTTAATGTAGTTTAGTAAATATAATGAGAATGTGTTACATATTTAAGATTGTGTAGGTCCCAAGGGTGTAAGTGTAAGGTTTAGAAGGGGTTGAATAAACCTTACCAAATTTTCGATTTAGTCCTTTTAAATATACGAGTTGATTACATCTTCTGCTTGTTGTGTCATTGATGGACAACCAAGTTAGTCAATCAATCGAGAGTTAGTCTCTCAACGTACTCAACCGAGCTGTTGATGGATTAACTCAATTTGTTGAGTCTAAATTAACTCAATTGTGGTTTTGTTTTTCGTTGGAAGACTTAACACCCTTAAGTTTGATTAAGCAAGGATTTAGTGCTTGATTTAGTACTTATAGATTATCAAGTGGATAGCAAATATGTCGTGAATTAAACAATTAAGATGCGAGAAATTAAAGATCTTGAAATGTAAATGACACAATGAAATTTTTATAGAGGTTTGAAGATGGGGTAATTCTTCTACTCCTCTCTTCTCCAACTCCCTGGAGGAATCCACTAGGTAATGATCGTATATCAAAGTGGTAATGATCCCGGATACTGAAGTCTTGATCACACAAATTGACTTGGTCCTTTGGGACTCGATCACGGAGACGCCTTGATCACTCACCGGCTTCTCGTGCGACTCGAGCCTTCTTCACAGGCGGGCGCTTTGCGCACTACTAACTCACTTGCTCAAGCTCTTTGGATTTGATCACGAAGCCCTCCAAAAGCTTAAGACTTGGTTCGACCTTGAACCTTCCTACAATCCTTCGTGGAATGTAGACCCGATTTTTCAATATTTTCCTCTTCAACCGATTGAAGTTATCTTTCCTTCACAGGTGAGTGTTGGATTGATGTTCTTCGCATGTAGGGCTTGAGGATTGAGAATGTTTGATTTTCTAATAATTGCTTGAACGCGTTTTGGTTGGATCTCGTGTCACTCATTCTCAAATAAACTCCTCGGCCTTTTATAGTGATCTTTCAAAAATTTGCCCGTTGAAGAGATAGGCTTATTTTTGAAAGTCACTTGCGTCGTTAGCTTGTCTTGTTGCGATCCTTGGAATTGCCATTTCCTCGTATGAATTGTTCTTTCACCTTTTCGAGTTCGACACGGTGTAGTGCTTCCCATTGGTTCATTCCTTTTGCACGCTTCGGGGATGAGCACTCAGAGAAAGGTGATATGGAGATATTACTTGTTTAAGTAATTCTCTTGATTTTACGTGCAATGGATCTTTTACGATTATCTCGACTTATTGCATTTCTTTGCTTTCCCCAGGTGACTTAGAGTCGACTTCCAATCATGGATGACTCTTACATCACTTCAACTTGAGACTTGGCTTTTCTCGAGTTGACTTGACCGATCTCCACTCACCGCATCTCACCGCTTCTTGATAGAGTTCCGTCTACTCTTCTTTGCCATACTCAAATTTGTCTCGCAATGAGTCTTCCTTCTAGTCTTCGATTATCTTCTTGCATGTTAGGGCGTGGCGACTTAACTCGGCTTGGCTAGCTCTATTTATTACAATGCATTTTACAACAAGAATTGGGGTGCCAACTTCCTATTCTAAGTTTTACATGGCATTCATCAAAATCTAAACAATAAATTTTCTAACAATTTCCCCCTTTTTGATGATGCCAAAACTTAAACCATTCAAAATGCAAATAGCAAAGATACATACTGAGATGGTGTATTGACATAGAATGTATCGCGAGAATCAATTCTTTTATTGATCATAACATTCTTGTTCTTTTACACAACCGTTTACAAGGTGTATCAAAGCACATATTTGTCTACCACGAAAATAAAGAATTCATAGCTTTATTTGAAGACTTACATTGTATGTATTTACATAATAAAATACACGAAGGGGTGGACAACAACACTTCATCTCCTTCGATGTCTCCTTCTTTCATCTTGTTCAGCATCTTCTTCTCTTCTTCTCTTTTTCTCATCGTCAACTGCCTTCTTTTTCTTTTCATATGCCTTTCTGGCAGCTTCATCTCTTCTTAATCTTTCATGTCTTTCCTCCCATAGCTGAGTTTGTCTCTTGTTTTCTTCTTCTATTCTTTTTGCATACTCGGCGTTTTTTTAGCCACTTGCAAATTTGCTACTTGGTCAAGACCAGCCCAAGATCCCTCCTTTCTTGCCGGATCTACGTATTCGATGTTTTTGGCGGAGGCCCAGTCCGAAGCTTCTTCCTCCACCATCGCTTCTTCCTCTACCTCAGGCGTGTCTTTGTCTTGGGGTCTTCTTCTTTCCAAATGAGTGACCAAGAGAGTGACCAAAGGAGCGATCCGCCGGTAGTCTGCGCCGCCTATCGCCTTCTTCACATAACGTGAGACCCTTTTCCCAAGACAAGTCCCAAGCTTGAGCCATGACATATTTGCAAAGTATCCTTCGATTCGAGCGTTTTAAATTCATCAACTCGATCGTGGCTCTGTCCCGACATCCGAGATGGCATAAGTATCTCTCTCTTGGAATGCCTCTATGTTCTTTCAAGATGTTCATAACTCGGGCATCCATTCTTCTTTCCACTTCCTTCATCCCCGCTTCAATTGTTTTTCTCTTTTCAGGTCATAGATATAGCAGAGTGTTGGAGTGGCGAGTCACGAGGAGTTTCTTTGTGATAATGTCACCGTGACGGACTTTGTTGGGGGTTTGTGCAATCATCAAGGTCACATCTTTCAATCCTTCCCCCTCAAGATTTTCCTTTATTTTGTTTAGTCCTCAAAATGTCTTTCCCTTCACAAATGTGCATCCTCTTTTTGAGATCTTTTTTGTGCTTTAAGGTATTCCTCTTCCCCTTTTTGGCATCATCAAAAGAGAGAGGACACTGAAACATACTAGCAAGCGGGAAGTCGAGCTGCGATGGTAGAGGTTCTGTCTCGAGTCCAACGCAGAGTATGCGGACGAAATCGGATCGAGTAGCGTTGGACTCTGCTTGAAATCGGCTTCATCTCGGCCCAAGAGAAGGCTGAATTTTGTATTCATGGTTTCTTCCAAATCTTTGTAGATCACTCTTGTTTTGCTCACGCAGACTTTATCTCGGCAATGTGAGCTTCATGCATGTGCTCAATATGTTCTTTCACCGTTTTTGCATCGAAGATTTTCAGCTCTCCATACCAAAGAAATTTTGTTGAACAATGTCCTGAAGTATCTAACTTGTTCCACACGCATTGTTTCTTTGTTGTTGCCACCATTCCCGATCTGATTGTTATGCCTCTTAAATCAACAAGTAAGATTGGCATCTCTCATTGTCGATCCGCATGTCCATAGAGGCCTGATGCCTCTCCATTCGTTCAATCTCGAATAATGCCTTGAACACTTTGCGGACTTGGTGATTCTTCCGCTTGCGGTGATGGCCATGTAGCGTCAAAATCATAATCACCGGAACAATGGTGCTGATGGAAAAAGCTGAGTTGGTCTGCGGGTAGCATGCGCGTTCGTTCTCGACTCTTCATGGAGGTCGGTACCTCCGAGGAAAAAGGAAAAGATTCTATAAAGGATTCATCACCGCCAACCGGGATTTGTTCGATGATGAGCGGTGCGCGTGAAGTTCTTTTTGGAATCGACCTGCTGCGACTTGAGGAGCTGCGCAGCTGGACTCGGTTCACCGGGGTTTGTTGTGAAGTGGACCCGACTTGCCGAGCCTCACCATTTGTCTCTCAACAGCCTTTGGTCTCACCGATTTCTCCAATTGAGTAGACGGTCCTCGGCCTTATCGGAAGCGTCATCGGACGATGATGAGATTTCCATTGGTGGCTCATCATCAAAATTAAAGGTTTGACGAGTAGTCTTGGGATCGACTTGCTCGTGCTTGGAACATCCGCACTGGTGAGTCTTTTGGATCTCATCACTAGGGATGACTCGGCTTTTCTTCGTCGCTTTCGATCCCGAAAGGTTACATCGATTATCCTGGGAATCATGAAGCGCGCTTATCTCCTTTTCGGATGGGTCGATGATAGCAGGAGGGATGTTCTCTACTTGACTTCTTTACCCCGGAAGTCTCAACCTCCCGTGGGCCTTCATTACCTCCAGCGATCTCGATTGCGCGAGGCCTTGTCCTCCCTTTCGGCGATGTCGGTATCTTAGGGTCTTCTCAGTGGTGGCATCCATTGGAGTCTCAACCCCATGGATTGCACTTTCATTGCCAGTGTTAACTCCCGGGTTGTTCCTTCCTCGTGGCTCGACCGCATCGCGCGTCATTAGCCTTCGAGCGGTTGGCACCTCGGTGAGACGATCAAACCGTCCGAGCTTCGTTGATGACAACTTGCTTTGTTCGTTTAGTGTTTGTTCTTTTTCCACTTCGCCTCCTTGATTCGTTGTGGAGTCATCTGCAGACATCCTCCGACCTTGCTGCGGTGGAGGGAGTTTCCCCACTCGGGCGCACCACCGAGTGACTTGAATGGGGTCACTCGTCTCCAAACTCCCTTTTGCTTGCTATTGAATGTTCACCGTTGGGCGGTGGTAAGACACCTTTAATAGGGGTTGGCTCGACCGGGGTCCCCACTATCCCGGTTTCATCGCCAAGTCCCTTATTGCCTTCTTCCGAGTGAGTCGGGAAGTGGTGGCAGCAACAACGATGGCGATTTCTTTGAACCACTCCCATTGGATCAATTTCGGTGTGTTCGGAGGACTCTCCTGGTCCCTCCATCAATCTTTGCTCGTGAAGGATTACGGATTAGATTCGCAATGCTTCAATGCTGCTGCATTTGCAACTCTTACGTGGCGGCGATTCTCCGGATCCTCATCACCGCCTGCGAGAAGACATCAAGGAGAGGATGTGTATGTTACTGTGGTGCGGAGATAGGGCGGATCTTTGGCCTTCTCACGTGCCTCGGCTTCCTCTCGCTTGCTTTTCCTTCTCCTTGTCCTTGAAGATCTGCAGGATGTCTATGCGATTATCTTCATCTAGTCTTTGCCGGAGCACAATGGTTAGTCCAAGGAAGTTTAACAGTTCCTCTTCTTCTTCTATAAACTCGGGCCGTTGGAACTGTTTCCTTGATTTACTCAACTTCCATTTCCTCCACTCACGCAGACGATTTTGGATGTCCGGTAAGGTGGAGATAGGATCATCACATCACTATCGGCTCTATCGCCTTCTTCTTGTGTTTCACCATTATGTGGACTACAAATGTGTCTTGAGTTGCCTCTGTGATCGCCTTCAAAGAGACTTGGTTGTTTCATCAATTACATTTGGAGACTCTACTTCTCCAAAGTCTCCAGATCTACTCCACCGAGTGGGTGACTCACCGGTTTCTCAAGCTCGGAGTGCTTGATAATTCTTCTTCGTCTCCTAGTTTGTACCGAGGGATTTCTGGATCGAGACGGTTTCTTCTTCGAGTCTTGGGCGGCGGGGGCCGTGCTAGTGTTTTCTTCGAGGAGCCGTCTTGGCTTATCGCTCCTCCTTATGACGATCGGAGAAGGTATTTGAGTGTCCTTCTCGACCGCTACCTGGGCGGAGACACGGCTGCGGCGGGTGACTCACTGCAGGGGCAGCGATCTTCTTTTGTGGTCAGCGGCGCCTTTCTTCTTGGTGGAGAGGAAACAACAGTATCTTGAGGGTCACCGATTCCCCTCACTCGTGTCGCTCTCTTGGCGTAGGCTCTCTTCGTGCGCCAGAGAGGTTTGCTCAACATCCTCTTGTTAACATGGAATGCCTTCCCATGTCTAAGAGGGACTCCTTTCACCTCCATCATCGGCCAATCACTAGGCCATATCCTATGGATCCTCCAAATGTGCCATCTTCCTTGAAGGATTTGTTCCCTACGTTCGCGAGTCTGCTGTAGACAAACTCGGCCAGTTTATTTTCTTTTCTTCGATGATCGCAGCCATTCACGATCGAGCTTAGCTTTTGATTATTGGTCAAAGCCGCCAAATTTGATGTCAATACATTTGGCAACTATGTCCAACAAACTTGTGATAATCCTCCTTCAAATGCTTGTTTCTTTGTCATGTGTACACTATTTTATCAAAGATAGTCGGGCTTGGCTATTTCTTTCCAAGCGGCAGCCAGGTTTACATCAGCCGTTAATTTCGATGCTCCTTCGTTGGTAGTGAGCAATGTTTGACCAAATCCTTGGCGAGAGATAGTCACCGCTTTCCGTGAACAGATGACTTTATTCCTTCATCGTGAATCTCGGCATTCACGTAGAATTGTGCGACCTCCTCCACATAGGTCATCGGATATTCTAACGTCGAAACGGTTTTACAGGTCGTTTCTAATTTCTCAAAGAATTTTCTTCACTAGGGTGTCGTCGGACCCTGTTTCACCATGCCGTCGAAATCCACAAGAGACCGGTGTGGATTTGCTTTCCCAACTTGGTAAAATCATAGGTTGGTGCCATTTTTCAGATCTTATCAAAGAAAAACTCGAGAGATTGATTTGAAGATAGATAGGGTTTTGAGAGAATTTTTGCCTTTGCTTTTGAGAAAAAAAAAAATGAACAGTTTTGGTAGTGTGAGAGAGAAACGGACGGAAATGGTTTAAGTATGGTTTATGAAAGGGCGTGCGGGTGGTTTTTCGAAATGTGATCGAAATCAACGGCTTACATTTTGCACGCCTATTTAGCATTTAATGTCTCGTATTTAATGCGGCAAAGATTTATATCCAATCATAAGCTTGGTGTGCGGCTTTATGTCTCAGTACACATCATCATTATCTTGGCGTCATTCTTAAAAACATTCCCTTTAGTCAAAACGATCGCGTTTTTGTCACTTTGCTCATAAGTGACTCAAATTATCCTTTAGCCGATTTAACTCTTCTTCTCACGATTCTTTTAGTGACTCGACTAACAAATGACTTGGTATAAATTGTCTTTCCGATCAAATTTACTTAGGCGATTTGTGAGTTCACTCTTTTTCCCTTTTTGTGTTCCATTTCTTTTCTTTGATTCTTCCGAGTGTCACTCACCAATTAACCCTAACTCATGTTTGAGTTCTTCAAATCTTGACTCACATAACGGTTTTGTGAAGATGTCGGTAATTGTTTATCGGTTGAGATATATTCCACGATGATGTCCTTCTTTTCAACATGATCTCTTATGAAGTGATATCGACATCGATATACTTTGTTCTTGAGTGCAACACGATTTTGAGTAATTGCAATTGCACTTGTGTTATCACACATGATTGGAATTTCTTTTTCCTCAACTTCATAGTCTCTCACTGCTTTGTCTCATCCATAGGACTTGGGCACAACAATTTGCCCGCAGCCTATGTATTCTCGTTGTAGAGGTGGCTATGGAATTTTGCTTCTTGCTAAACCGGAAAATCACCTATTTCCTAGCATTTGACATGTCCCTGAAGTGCTCTTCCTGTCCACTCTGCATCCAAAGATAGTCGAATCAATAGCCAATTAGCTTGAATCCACCTTCCTTTGGATACCATAAGCCAACTTCTTGGCTTCCTTTCAAGTATCTCGGTATTCTCTTACCGCCGTCATATGGCTCTCTTTTGGAGCGATTGAAATCTTGCACATACACCTACAACAAAGGTGATGTCCGGCCCGCTTCTTTGTGAGATAGAGCAATGATCCAATAAGTGCTCAGATATCTTGTTTGATCTACAGCTTCCCATATGCATCCATGTCCATTTTGGTGATGTATTCATTGGTATTTTTACGAAGACTTCTCCTCCATACCAAATTTCTTCATTAAATCTCTCTCGTGTATTTTGTTTGTCTTATGAAAGTTCCATCCTTCAAATTTGTTTCACTTGGAGTCCAAGGAAGAATGTCGACTCTCCCATCATGCTCATTTCAAATTTACTTTGCATGAGGTTTGAAAATTTTTCACACACTCTTTGTTTGTAGATCCAAAAATGATGTCATCCACATATATTTGAACAAGCAAAGATACTCTTTTTTGTCTTGAATTCTGAAAAAGTGTTCTATCTACTTTTCCTTTTGTGAATCCATTTTCGATTAGGAATTGTGACAAGGTATCATACCATGCTCTGGGTGCCTGTTTCAATCCATATAGAGCTTTCTTGAGTTTGTATACTTTATCTCCAAGAGTCTTCCGCTCAAATCCTGGAGGTTGTTCAACATACACTTCTTCTTCCAATAAACCATTTAGAAATGCACTTTTTACATCCATCGATATACGGTGAAATTCTTGTGAGTCGCATAGGCAAGAAACATTCTTATAGCTTCCAATCTTGCTACAGGAGCAAATGTTTCATCAAAGTCTATTCCTTCTTCTTGGCAATATCCTTTGGCTACTAGTCTTGCCTTGTTTCTTACCACAGATCCTTCCTCGTTCATCTTATTTCTGAACACCCATTTGATGCCAATAACGTTTTGATGTATGGGTTTTTGCACTAATTCCCATACTTTATTTCTTTCAAACCGATTGACTCTTCTTGCATAGCTTGAATCCAATGTGTGTCGTCCAATGCTTGTAACACATCTTTGGGCTCTATTTGCGAGATAAAGCATGTGAACATAGCTTCTTGTTGAGTTCGGATCTTGTTTTGACACCTTCTCTTATATCTCCAATGACAAGTTCTCGTGGATGGTCTCTCGGCCATCTTACATCAGGTTGGAGTAAGTTAGCCGGATTCATCGTCTTGCAATTTTTGTATTGTTGTGGTCGGCTCTCTCATGATCACTTAAATTTGCAAATTTTCCAAATTGTTTTGAGATTCACTATCTCATCTTCTTCTCAATTGATAATTCCACTTTCCGGCTTCAACATAGGGACTCTTACAGATGGTTGGATGATTCAAATTTTATCGGTGACTCTTCAATGTCTTCTCCATTTACATTTGGCTCATCGAATACCACATGAATGGATTCTTCGCAACCATAATCCTTTTGTTGAGTACTCAGAGGCTTTGCTTTCACCGAGTATCTAAGAAGACACCTTCATCGCTTTAGCATCAAAAGCCTTTAGGTTGTCTTTGCCATTGTTGTGGATGAAGCATTTACATCCAAATATTCTCAAATATGCAACATTTGGTTTTCTTCCAAGATACAAATCTCATAGGAGTCTTTGTCACCGTCTGTTTATCATACATCCGTTTTGAGTGTAGCAAGTTGTGTTGATTGCTTCACCCAAAATCTTTTTGGTAACCCCCGCTCACATGGTCCTTTGCTTTCTTCTTTGAGTGTTCTCCTTCTTTCTTTCGCAACTCCATTCTCACGTGGAGTCCTTGCTGCCGATAGTTCATGACCAATACCATTTTCAATACAATCTTTGAGTTATTATTCCATTGACAAACTCATTTCCTCTCGTCGATCTTATTTTGATAATGATTTGGCTCTTCTCGTTTTGAATCCTCTTCATCACCGTGGTAGTTTTTGTAGAGTTTCTTTCTTTTTACACATGAATATTGTCCATGTATATCTTGAGTAGTCATCTACTACCACCAAGGTGTATTTCTTTCCACTTATGTCTTTGGGCCGGTTCCATTGGGCCAAATAGATCCATGTGTAGGAGATGCAATATTCTTGTTGAAGATGAACATGTCTTTTCTTTGAATGAAGATTTGATTTGTTTTCCCTTTTTGACATGCATCACATATACTCTCCTTCTTGTATACTCGAATGGAAGTCCTTCCACAAGATTACTTCTTGCAAGCTTGTTAATCGTTTTGAAATTTAGGTGACTCACTTTTTTGTGCCACACCCCAACTTGATTCAAATTTGTGCTCTTTGCTAATAGACAGTGTTGTGTGTAGCGGTTGACCAATCTACTACATACATGTTCTTTTGTCTCGCATCCTTGCAACACAACTTCATTTGATTCAAGATCCTTGATTTGGCATACACCCATGTTGAATCCAACATTGTAGCCCTTGTCACGAGTTGATCGATGCTCGATGAGGTTGAAGTTGAGTCCTTCAACATATGCAACATCTCGTGATTTCTAATCCATTCCTCTTGATGGATCCAATGCCTCTTATTTCACCAGAGCTTCATTTCCTCCAAATATGACTTTTGCTCCTTTTACTTCCTTGAATTTTGACAGATTTTTCTTGTTTCTGTCATGTGTGCGGAATGACCACTATCCATGTACCAGGTTCCTTGGCACTCACTTTCTTGAACCTCGCAATCAAGGAAATTAAGTTTTAGGTACCCATACTTGTCCGGGTCCTGAGGGGTTAGAATTGTAAGATGATCCAACCAACTTATAGCCAAATGATTTGACTCTAAGGGTTGCCATCTATCGCCATAATCATAATTAATCCTGGCAAATTGCTTGGTGATTCTAGTTCATACAAACTGTCTCTTTTTGTCAGTATGCTGTGTATAATTTTTAGCAATCGCCTTCTTTGGGTAATTGTGGTGTCTCGAGTGTAGTGCCTAGGTGCATATGTGTCTTTGATGAAAGCTCTTATACTTTTGGAATGGTCTTTCTTTGAGTTCTAGGCCTTTGCCATTTGGGCTTATATTCCATAAGTCTATGCTTTGATAGTTTACATTATTCCAATCAGCTTGGCTTGGATATTTTCTACCATTCCCATCATATGTATTTCTTTTATGGATTTTCTTCGGGTTTTTGGTAGCTCGCTTCTTCCTTACAGAGTATTTTCTGTTTGGAGTTTCTTTGAGGAACTCGGCCGAATCTCTTCTCACCGTCCTTTTCAAATAGCACTCAACTCGGGTCATTTTCCTTTTCCTTTATAACCAAGGCCAGTTTGCTTGTTATGGTGCTTTGGATTGAATGTGTGTGCAACATTTAGAGTTTTGGATTTTTCAGACTCTTCATGGCTTGAAGATCCTTTTTCCAAAATTACTTTTGAGGTTTGACATAGCACAGAGGAATTAAATCCTAAGCCTGTCTTGTCTCCACATTCTCTTTGACTCATAATAAGATCATCCAATGATTTAGATGCCTTAGTGAATGAGGTAATAACATTTTTAGGTCATTCTCCTCTTCTCTATAGCAAAGCAATTTCTGCTATTAATTTAGCATTCTCAGCCTTTAAACTTTCATTCTCATCAGCTATTTGACTTAGAGTACTCAACTCCTTAGTCAGCTTTGAGTTTTGACTCTTGAGTAGGCTGTTTTCCTCATTTAATAGTGTGTGTGAGGATTTAATGTGTTCAAAATCTTTCATCATTTTGCCTAATGAATCATAAAGATCAGTGGGTGATGAAGTGTGTGTGTCACGATCACTATCACTAGAGTCCGAGTTTGATGAGTTAGAGTGTATCTCATCTTCTTGGTCGAGTTGATCTTGTTCTTTGGCCATCAAGAAGATCGGGGCTTCTTCTTCGAGTCACTTGAGTAGTCGGCTTCATTTGCTCTCAATCAATGTCTCTCTTTGACTTGGGCCGTTTTGGCAGATCTCTGCAACCATCATTGCCTTTTTCTTTTCTTGTCTTCTTTCTCTCAAGACCTTCATTTCTTCTTCATTCCTGTATTTGTTAACTACAGGATATGAGCGATCATGGCATAGTGACCTGGTTGTCTACGATTCCAAAGATAGATATTCCCTTTTGATCGACTCTTTCCATTCTTGGATTGTCGACCCTTTGATACTCAACTTTTTGATGATCTGTTCTCTTGGTTGGCCTATCTTCCCTTGATTTGGAGGAGAGCCGAGTGTCTTCCGGAAGATTCGCCCTTTCCTCTCTTGTAGTTCTTATTGAAGAACTTGTTGAATCTTTTGACCATCGGGGCTATTTCTTCGGATCAATGACTTCTTTGACCTCACCCTCTTCCCATCTTTAACAATTAGAGCAATTTTTGGGTACAACTGTCTCTTCCTGGCCTTTTCTTCTCGGCCAAACTCGTAGGCTTTGAGGTCCGAGAATAATTCATGGTTGGATGTCTTTGATAGGTCCATGGAATGTCTCAAAGTGCCATGACCTTCATTTCCCATTCACCGAAGACTTTTTAGGATCTTCATACACATTTCCTTCTCGTGTATATTCCTTTCCAAGTGCACGATAACTCGTTGGTGATTTACGTGAATCAAGCATCCAATTGATCCAGGTTTTCTCCGAGATCATTTTGAAGTTCTCAAATTTCTGTCATGACCACCGATAATTTGTTTTCTTTGATTTGCTCCGAGCCTTCACAAATCAATGTGAGCTTGTCCCAGTTTTCTTTAGTCGTTTTGCATGATTTGACTTTATTGAACATGGCTTTGTCCAAGGTTTTGTAAAGGATGTCCTTGCTACATTGTCCAGGTTGTATCTTTTTCTCATCATCATTTGTCCACTCGCTTCTTGGTTTTTCAACCATGATCGTAGTGCGGGAGCAACATCCTCTTCTCCTTCACCGCAGCTCTTCTTACAAAATGTGTTCACCTTTAATATTTGCGGTGGCCCATCTTCTATCACTATCCACATCTCATCATGTAATGCTTTGATAGATGAGCTCGCATACTGAATTTTCCAATCATCAAATTCTTCAATAGTGAACATAGGGATGCGTGTCAAATTTGCTTCCATGATAATAACTTTTAATGATAAAAGGAGTTTTGAAAGTTTAAGTACTAAAGCGGAGACTTTGAAAGGTTTGGAGATCTAGTTCAAGAATAACCGGTCGGAGGGTTCAATGAACCAACCGCTCACGATACCTCTTGTAGGTCCCAAGGGTGTAAGTGTAAGGTTTAGAAGGGGGTTGAATAAACCTTACCAAATTTTCGATTTAGTCCTTTTAAATATACGAGTTGATACTACACAATTTGTGTCCTTGATGGATGTACCAAGTTAGTCAATCAAGAGAGTTAGTCTCTCAACACTCAACCGAGCCGTTGATGGATTAACTCACTTTGTTGAGTCTAAATTAACTCAACTGTGGTTTTGTTTTTCAGCAGAAGACTTAACACCCTTAAGTTTGATTAAGCAAGGATTTAGTGCTTGATTTAGTACTTATAGATTATCAAGTGGATAGCAAATATGTCGAGAATTAAACAATTAAGATGCAGAAAATTAAAGTCTTGAAATGTAAATGACACAATGAAATTTTTATAGAGGTTCGAAGATGGGGTAATTCTTCTACTCCTCTCTTCTCCAACTCCCGGAGGAATCCACTAGGTATCGATATACAAAGTGGTAATGATCCCGTATACAAGTCTTGATCACACAAATGACTTGATCCTTTGGGACTCGATCTCCTGAGACGCCTTGATCACTCACCGGCTTCTCGTGACACGACTCGCCTTCTTCACAGGCGGCAAATTTTGCTACTACATCTCACTTGCTCAAGCTCTTTGGATTTGATCACGAAGCCCTCCAAAAGCTTAAGACTTGGTTCGACCTTGAATCTTCCTACAATCCTTCGTGGAATGTAGACCCTTGATTTTTCAAGATTTTCCTCTTCAACCGATTGAAGTTATCTTTCCTTCACAGGTGAGTGTTGGATTGATGTTCTTCGCAGTGTAGGCTTGAGGATTGAGAATGTTTCAGATTTTCTAATAATTGCTTGAACGTTTTTGGTTTAGATCTGTAACTTGTGTCACACTTGTGTCCTTTTTTGTGTCACTCATTCTCAAATAAACTCCTCACCCTTATATAGTGATCTTTCAGAAATTTGCCCGTTGAAGAGATAGGCTTATTTTTGAAAGTCACTTGCGTCGTTGGCTTGTCTTGTTGCGATCCTTGGAATTGCCATTTCCTCGTATGAATTGTTCTTTCACCTTTTCGAGTTCGACACGGTGTAGTGCTTCCCATTGGTTCATTCCTTTTGCACGCTTCGGGGATCGAGCACTCCGAGAAAGGTGATATGGAGATATTACTTGTTTGAGTAATTCTCTTGATTTACGTGCAACGGATCTTTTATAGTTATCTCGACTTGACCGCATTTCTTTGCTTTCCCCAGGTGACTTAGAGTCGGCTTCCAATCATGGATGACTCTTGTCACTTCAACTTGAGACTTGGCTTTTCTCGAGTTGACTTGATCGATACTCCACTCACCGCATCTCACCGCTTCTTGATAGAGTTCCCGTCTACTCTTCTTTGCCATACTCACTGTCTCGCAATGAGTCTTCCTTCTAGTCTTCGATTGTCTTCTTGCATGTTAGGGCGTAGGCCGACTTAACTCGGCTTGGCTAGCTCTATTTATTACAATGCATTTTACAACAAGAATTGGGGTGCCAACTTCCTATTCTAAGTTTTACATGGCATTCATCAAAATCTAAACAATAAATTTCCTAACAGATTGCAACAACGTGTTAGGTTTTTTGGGTTGAAACAAATAGTTGTTGACATCCTTAAATTTTGAAGTAGTCCAATGTTAGACGGTCTAACGATTAGACGGATCCACTCTAACGAATATACCCAACCCACAAACCAACCACAAACCAACGACCCAGCCCCGACACACCCCCAACGACCCAACGGAATGTCTAATACCTTTTAGGTGAGAAACTGGTATTTTTCAGTGGAACTACTAATACATTTTAATAGAAAAACTAATATTTCTCAGGGGAATTACTAAAATCTTTCAGGGGAAAAATTTATAGTTTTCAAAGGAACTACTAATATATTTCACGAGGATGACAAATAATTTTGACCGGAAAAACTACTATTTTTTGAGGGAACTATTAAATATTTTCAATTGAACTACGTACAATACTTTTCAGATGGACTACTAATATTTTCCAGCTGAAAATCTAATACATTTCAATGGTTTCGTGATACTATATCATTGTCCAATATTACAAACTAATACTTTCAAGTGAACTATGTAGTAATATTTTTCAGATGAACTGCTATATTTCAGAGGGACTGTGCCGGTCCCTGGATATTACAAAAATGTCATTACTAGTATTACAAAAATACCACCGGTCGGTTTTGGGATCTGTATAACAAATTTTGGCCCGTTAAACCTTCTGACATGAGTTATTGTCTAAATTTTTTACAAGGGGAGAATAGAATAAATCCGATTATATTAATACTTCTTTTATCCTTGGTTTGTTGACTTTCTATGTATAAGTTAATTTACATATACAAATATTTTTCAACTATAGCAATTGTCTTTAATTAATCCATGATGACTCTTTTAAAGTATATTACTTGTGTCATACTCAGGAGAAAGAAAGGTCGACGGATAATGATATGAAAATGTAACTGTATTGGGGGCAAAAACGATGTTTAATAATCTATATATATATATATAATAACCAAGTCACTTATAAATAGTAAAAAAAAGTTTTTTCCAGCCTAAAAGCATTTCCTCAAAATAGAAAAAACGATTTTAGTATTTTTGTTCTTTAGTCTGGCCAAGAGATGCTTAAAAACGACTAAATATATAATCTTCAATATGGTAACAAGTCAATTAACATAGTTACAAATAATTTTAAGAATCTTTTAATTTTGTTACATGTAATATTCTTAAGAATGGTATTAACATTTACATTGGTTGAAATCTACTTATTTCTGGAATGATTAAAAACTTAATTATGATGCTGACGTGAATTGATTTATTATGGTAGATTTAGTATTTGTTTTGGACATGATATAGTTTATTTGATTGATTGCAATCATCATTAGCCAAAAAACAAAAGAAAAAAAAGAATGCATATATTGAATAGTTTCTACTGATCAGGTCAATTGAATTATGATATTATGATTTACAAATATTCCAAAAAATCAAGATAATTAATGATACTCAATACAAAATATTCGACAAGATTGTCGTCCATAATGAAATAGCATAAATTAAAATCCGAGATCAATTATGATTACAATATGTAACATAATATTTTCTATATTTTTTTCCTTAATTATTTTCAATAAAACACCTATAAATATGAAGTCTCATTGCAGTCAACATTCACAGTCTTTCAAATTCTCTTCTCAAAATGATTCTCTGCCGAGCTTTCTTTATCATCTAAAAAAATGCCACAAATGCTTTCACTCATTAAATATTTTAATACGAGCAAATCCCAATGGGATATAAAGTTACGTCTGGTTCATTTCTTTGAGAAACCAACATAATGATAGAACGAATGTGAACAGTGTGGAATGTATCTTTCAGGATTCATAGGTCTGATTTTTATTTCTGTCAGTGTATTATTAAAATCTATTGTTGTAATAAACTAATGTCAATTTCAATTCTTTTATTGCAGGGGATAGAATACAAAGAACTATAAAAAAAGTCAATACTGAAGTAATATTTAATTTTGATCCCACTCGGATTTTTAGAGCATTAATCATATTTTCAGGCTTCAATGTGTATTAATCAAGCACCAGATTGTTTTTTAAGTAAATGGAAATATATAAAAAGAAAGGAAAAGTTCATGATCACAAGCCTATCAGGTAGCAATGAAAAAAGCAAAGTTAAACTTCAGAAAAAAGAACAAAAATAATTTAAAAATGTAATTTAAATGGATGACGTCTATTTCTCGAGGATTTTCGAATGACATTGTCATTTGTTTTTTTAGCACGTGCTCGAGTATGTTTTGATGGTCTGATGTCTCCTGTGGAATGTTGGTCCAGAATCCTTGAGCCACAATTCACATAGCCTTCATAGCTTCTGAGGAATTACATGAGTGAAAGACAAATGAGGTAGTTGATGAGTCACCTACCCTGGTCTTTAAAGCTTTCAATTTGTCTGCATCAACTTGAGTGAAAGACAAGCACCATAATTTATTTATCTACTCATGGAATAGAAATATCAACATTCTTATTATCAGGTTTAATCTAATAGACAACATTCAGTCCATAATGATAAGTCCATACATTATAGGATACCAGTGAGATATATATATATATATATATATGTATATGTACAATATATATATATATATATACATTTTGTTACATAATTTATCAACTCAATAAAATGGAATTAAGGGAAATTAAAAATATCATAGAACAAAGACCTCCAGCACCAACATAATTACACTACACTCATAGTATCGACTTTTTAGTTTATGGTTTTCTTAATGGATAACTTGAAGCCAATACGAGGATAAAGAAGAGAAAATACATTATAATGTGCATCAATATATATGATAATTTATATATAACACTGGTATTCTATAAAATTTTGCATATAAAGAAGACAGAATACAAGAATCATGTGAGTTATCCAGTAAATAACACGAAACACAATATGTTATCATAGTTATTCCAACGCAATACCACCAACAAAACATTAAAATTAAACGTATGCACTCATGATTTATAATTATAACTATCTAATTCAAAAAGAAATCATATATATATATATATATATATATATATATATATATATATATATATATATTAACTATTTTGAGAAATGCAATGCTTATTTTCGAATATAATTTGGCAAACTTGGTCGAGAATGTGTTTGGACATTCGTCCAAAGATAGCCTGAAATATGAAAACTAAATCCTATTAGTTCGAAAATTTTAAATAAATTAAGGATTAGTAATCTATATATATATATATAAAGAGAGAATATTCTTAGAATAGTAACTTGATTATTTTTCCGCCTAAATCACATTAATAAAAAAGGTAATAAAATTATATTGAAAAATTAAGAATAATAAATGTTTGGGGTTTGATTGTTTTTTATAGTTAACTTTCTTTAAATAAATCACTATTTAAGATTATCATAGAATTATGTGAAATGAACTTTCCAAATATGTGTGTAATGCATTAATTATTATGGTTGTCTTTTTTTATATTTTTAAATTTTATAACTTAATTTTTTAACCATTTTTAGGCATAATATATCTATTTAATTATCTTTTTATGATCTTCATTTTCATACCAATATTGCATATATACAATAAAAATAAACATAAGAAATAAAAAATATAAGATATATTTATCATTTGTTTTTGTAATGGACTTTTAAAATTATGCATTCGGGCTATTAAATATTAATTTATATATTAATGTGTTTTGTCTATTATGATATATGCATAGTTATTATTTGAGCATAACTCATATATTCATAATTATATAGAGTATAGTTAAGTTGATTAAATTTAATTAAAAATAATTATTTTATTTTTAAAAAAATATCTCAAAATATGTATCCAAATATTATATATAATACATATATCCATACATAGCAGTATATATGTTTATATATATTTATGTAAGCAAAAAATAATTTTTATTTAATATGAAATTATATTAATAATAGTTTTTTATATATAGAAAATTATTTTTATATTAACGTACATTTCATGTAAATAGAAATTATTTTGATATTCAACTTTTAAAGTTGTACAATGACCATTAGATATAAATTTTTTTGTTTGATATTTTTGTGATATATGTGTATATATATAAAAATAGAATAGTTTTTTGTTTTTTTTTGATATGTTTCATTATTCCCTAAAACTATATTGTTATATATAAAATATGTTTTTTGTTGATCCCTTTGATAATTATGACAATTGTTCAGCTTTCTAAACCCTAAAAAATATTGGTGTTCGAAACGATTTTATTATTGATTGTACTGAAAATACAATGTATTGAATATTTAAAAATATTGGGCAGTTAAGACTGTTTTCAAACGTTTACTTTCTCATAGATAAACATGCTCTATATATAGGTACAATTCACACTCGCAAAATTAGTTATCAACCAAATATCTGTATTTAAGGAGGTTTTTTCATAGTTTTGCAATAATTTATTTTTCTATAGTGTAATCGGATGATTTATAATCAAATTAACTATCTTTATATTTTAATTTTATATTGAAATTTTAAACTTTTTGCAAATCCATAAAAATACTTTAGAAATTAAAGTTCGTGCATCGTACGGTCTGAAACATACAAAATATGAGAACTTGAATAGAGAATAATAATTAAAAAATCCAAATATTATACTATAAATCCCCACAACAAAATTAAAAAAAATTAAAAACGGACATAACAACATGAATAAATAAAATTATTGTACGTAGTTCTCATATACCTGTATTAATTTTTAGTTTATCACACGACCAACATTGCAAAAAACTCTGCCTCCAACTCACACACATGAACAACTTTTGAAAATAATTTTGCATCTGAATTAAATATTACAACGTTGAAAAAAAGTATGGTAACAATTTTTACACTATTTAAGAATCTAAACATGACTAAAACGAAATTGTAAAGAAGTTGTGCCTTGTGCAATTTTATAAAAAAATAGTTTTTGAAATCGAACACAAATATATAGTTGTGAATGAATTTTTTTCCCATGATTTACAACACAAAAAAGAGGTCTCATAGATATACACCCCGTGCATCGCACGGGTTAAAGACTAGTTATATATAATTTTTTTATATATGGATTTAATATTAATTGTGCAATGGGCTAACACGGCCTATAGGCCGATTTCTCCTACGCGGTTCACAAGACCCGCTACTCAGGTATAAAAAGGTATTTCCTCTTTATTTGTAAGTTATTAGACTCATAATTACTCATACGCATTTAATTCAATATTCATTTACTGTCTTATTCTCTCTCAATCACTGTGATGATTTGAGTGTCACAGGGGCCTCTCTGGGACAACCCCAAGGCCCTCTAACGATTGTGTGTGTACAGACAAGTTCCCGTCTGAAGAACTTGTAGCTATCGGAGAAGAAGACTTGAACAAGTTTTCTGAGATTATACGTAGCTAATTTTGAGTCAGCCTAAGTCCTATATATTACATATGCTACATTGAAATTGGGGTACCAACCTTTTGATACATAGTTTTCTAATCATCATCAAAATCTGTATAATAAATTTCCTGACAAATCTATTAGAGTATTTATAGAATTTCGAAAATTATACTTGAGCTTGGTTTGATTAATTGAATTGAGCTTGAATGAGTTTTGGTCGAGCCGAACATGAAAGCTCATGTAGTTTGATATTTTTCTATATATGCTTTATTAATATTTTGTTAATCGAGTCGAATTCAAGTCGACTCAGTGAAGATGGTTAACAATGTGCTAATTTGGATTCAAGGATCTGAGAGATAAGTATTTTTACTTACAACAAATAGACATATATTCTGATAATTTAAAGAAAAAATCACTTACAGAGTATTTTGAATTTATTTTTAAATTATTTAAATAAATTTAAAATCCATGCAATAAACTGAAGTCATTTTAAATTATTAAGTCCATATCCTTCAGTTAAAATGAAATCTTGGTTCCAATTGGAACACTATCTATTAATGAATTCAAACTCCATTAATATAAGGTGGCCAGGAAATTCAGAAAATGACAAGCCAAATAACAACAAATATCATAATTTATCATTGGAAAAAGTGATTTTAAAAAAAAACTTAAATTTTTTCTAAACTATTCCCTTATTACTAAAACTCATGAGGAGTATAAAACTGTGAGAAAAAGACAAAATAGTATGACCAAGGACATAAATATTCTCTCTGTGCAAAAAGATTTATTTTCTTGTCGTGGAGCATATTCAACATAGGACTCAATATGAGAAATTAAATACTTTGTAACATGGGAGACATTTATTTCCTATCAAAATGAACTTCCAAATCTTGCTTATTCTGCCCGATTTCTCATCTTATTTTATCAGGGTCTGTGTTTGAGAACGTGTTCAATTAGGTTTGATATATTTAATCTAGATTTCTCTAATGTAAATATTGTGTAAAGGTTCCAATAGGCACCAATGGCGGATCAACTAGGAGGAATGGGGGTACAATTATACCCCCAATTTTGAAAAAAATCAATAATGCTATATAGTTAAAAAAGTAACAAAAATAGTTTTGTACCCTTATTTTTACATAAACAATTAGAAATTTTAAGTAATATAATACAAAATCCCACAATAAAATTCCAAAAAAATAAAAATTAACTTAACAATGTGAATAAATATAATACATGGTAAAATCTACAAAAACAAATCCCCAAAAGAATAAATATAACAAAATCAATAATATTACCAAAAATATATTTCGTTGTCTCCTATTGTCTTAATTACTCTACTTAGTATTCTTATGCGATTAACTTTTACAAAAATCTCTGCCCCTAATTTACATATACGAACAACTTTAAAAAATAGAACTGCATCTGAATTTACTACTGCAACCTTGAAATAAAGTATGACATAAATCTTCATTATTATAAGACTATAAACATGACTAGAACAGAATGATGGATGAAGTTGTACCTTGTACGATTTTATAAAAAAATCAACATTCGAAGATCAAAGACAGATACATAGTTTTGAATGTATTATACATAATTCTAATGTATGGTATTTTTTTGGACTTTATCAATAAACAATACTAAATAGTATTTCCACATAAGGGTCTGATGCTATTTTAAATTTATTACAATAAAAGGAGATAAAATTCATAGAACTATATATTAGGAAAATTCATCACATGCCATTGTATATAAGGGAGGTCTCACATATATACAACTTGTGCATTGCATGGGATCTCATATAGTTATACTTTGACAAGTTGCAAGTACCTTTTCTTTATTTTAAACAATTTTTATGAGCATGTTTTTTTTAATATCTATTGCACCCTTATTTTCAAATTTCTGGATCCGCCACTGGAAGGTACTATGGGAAAAAAAAGAGAGAGCGCGTAAAATAGTGACGAAATTTTAGCGAGAACATAGAAAATTCGCTGCTAAACATAATCGACGAGCCACCAAAATATCGTCGTTAAAGAAGAAACGAAAAAAAATTGGTAATAAATTAAGCGGAAAAACAATGAGGTTTCATAGCTAAGTTTAGCGGCAACATTAATCAACGTCACCACTAAAATAGAAGCCAAATAAAAAAAAAAGGGATAATTACAAAAAGTACCCCTGAGGTTTGACCTAATTACAAAAAAACTCAGCTAACTTTAAAATTTACAAAAAGTACCCCTGAGGTTTGATTTAGTGTTAAAATTAAGGGGTAATCTGGAATGATTTTACAAATATGAAGGGGGATTTTGAAATATATTTCAAACCTCAGGGGTACTTTTTGTAAGTTATAAAGTTAGCTGGATTTTTTTGTAATTAGGCCAAACCTAGGGGTACTTTTTGTAATTATCCCTAAAAAATAATTAATTAATGGCGAAATACTCAACGTTGCCGCAAATATAGAAAAGAAATAAAAAGTAATAATAATTGCAGTAATTTAGCAAGGGAACAACATTGTTCCGAGTTAGTGGTGAAATTCTAAGCATCATCTCTAATTTAGAAACCACTACAAAAGAAATTTCTAAGAAAAATATTTCTTACTTAGCGACGACGACGATAGAGATTGTACGTAGATAGAGTGTGTGATCAGATCCTTGTTACGTATTTACACGCGGCTGAGACGTCTAACATGCACTTTTTCAGATCCATCATTATTTAGAGCGACAAATGTAGTGCTTAGGTAAAAGATGGAACACATAATATAAGTTGTACGTTGAACACTCATAACGAATTACAAACAGTCAAGGCAACCCCATGCTCCGGGATTAGTACAATCATTTCTTCTAAACGCTCCATCTCACTTAGCTCCACAACCGGATTCCGAGTATTCGGCATTATTAGTATGGGTGAATGGAATTAGATATAAATGGAATGAACTTAGGAATGCAATAACCAAGAGAATGAAATGCTACACATATTCATGTCTTAAGTTTTTTTTTTTTTTTTTTTTTGAAAAACAATGATTTCAAACATGTTTACTAACTGTATCTTTAAATTTCAATAATTATTTTTTTCCCAAAAGATATATACAATGGATCATTTTTAGATATTTTTAAATTCATGCAAATTATTTGTTTTGCACTAATGACATAATTTTATTCTATTAGGTCTCAGATTATCAAATAGCCCAAAATTAAATTTGTGTTCTATCCATTTACATGAATATTTGCATACTTAAATGGAAAGGAAAAATAAGAATGGAGAAGCATGTTAAAATCATTAAACATTTGTAATTCAAAGAAAAAAATATATCAAATTTTGGTGTATGTTTGGTTTTATATAATATTTTTTATGAGTTTAATAAGAGGATCATTTTGTCTAAAATAAAAATAAATTCATTTCTCACATTCCTAACCTTAAAATATACCAATCGTGTGAATGAAAATAAATCTGGGAATACCCATTTCATTTTCACTTCATTCCTACATACCAATTATGCCGTTAGAGTGTGTATATATTATTGTATTTGCTTGTATTACATTTAATGTATAAATTAGACATTTCGTATTAGAGTTTTGCGTAAATTTTACTATATGGTATAACATTTTTTCTTTGGATATGAAGTAGTATTGTATATTATATGTCTATGTGTTAAATGATGGTTCTTGAATTATGTTGTGGATGGGATTGTGGATCCGATAGGATTTTCTGTTTCAAAAAGATGTTTCAACTCTTATGCCATCGCATTTAAATATTTGTCATGAGTATAAAAATAAGTATAGATCAAACCCAAATTGTGGGTTATATTATGGTAGTTTTTATACATGTGACAATCATCCGTATTGTGGTTTAGGAGATTCGTACAACCAAAAAACCTCCACCGCCAACACCATCGAACTCCGCCACCCGCTCCGCCGAGCTCCACCTAACTCCGCCAAACTACTTGCAAAAGGGGGGTTGGAGCTTGCTCTGACGTACCCTCTCCGACGCTGAAGTCAGAAAATATCTGAAGAAGGGAATAAGAAAGAGCAAGTATAGTGACAGTATGCAAAGTATCTAATGTAAATCATACCTGGCAGAGAAGTATTTATAGACAAGCTAATTAGGGTTTTCTAAAATTAAGGGAGCCGTTACGGGGAATCTAAGGCCTGTTAGGATGTGTCAGAGTTTGTTACCAAAACTTATCTGATTCATAACTGGCCCAAACCGAGCTCTCAAGCCTCTCAAAAATACCGAACTCAAGCGAGGAGCCTTCTAGAAACTCAACGGTAGATGCCTTTACCGAACTCATAAATCCCTATAAGAGCTAATCCATAAATGCTCTATACCGAGCTTAATCATAGAATACCTATCTAATAAAAGCTTGACCTAACCTATGCCGAATCAATCAGTCCCCCCCACTATATCCGAGCTTCTTAATAAACTCGGTTATAGTGTAACTCAAAAGCCTAGGCCGGACTCATTCCCCCCATCCTTATAATTTGAAATTCTCGCCTCTTCTAATGTATGCAATCACATCATTGCACTTTGATGGGACATCCTTTCATCCGCCTAAGACATCCCCAACCATAGATCTTTTCACTTTCAACGGCTCGATCAATCCTCCTCGAGACTTGTGCTCGGACCTCTTGCCTATATAAAGGAGACTACCAATCCTCATTTCCATTTTTACAAATCTCTCTCCGTCAAGGCGATTCTGGCAGACTCCAAGGTGATTTCCAATTTTGCTCCGGCGACTCTTACTTGAAATTTCCTAGCGTATCACTCTTCCTCGCTTTTCTTTAGTTAAGATCTCTCCTTCTCTACTAGGTCATTTTCTTACCCTTTCTTCTTTTTCCTTCTGTTATTCTTATTTCTTGTTTTTTTCATTTGCACAAAAATGTCTTCTCCTACATCATTCTTCTCCTGCTACTTCCACAGATCCCGAGGTAGCCCTGTTTGAACAGTGGGTTCACAATCTCAATGTCCCCCCTCAAACCGAGGCCAACCCTCTATCCATAAGCTTGGAAGAAGCCTCCTCTGACCCTTTAGGCAACTCAAATATGGATTCAGACGATAACTACGCTAACATAGAAATAAGGGAAAATATCCCAAGCTCCTTTCAGGACAATCCTTTCAATTCTTCCATATAATTCGCTCGTAATCTTAAATTTCTTTGTAAAAATATAAGCATGCATTCCTCTTTTAAGTTAGCCCTTCCCAGTTATTTTGACAGGCCGAATTAACCTCCACCAGGTTATCTAGCCTTCTTCTCAGGGCAGATTGATGATAGGCTTCGGTTCTCTATCCACGACTTTATGGCCGAGCTCTCCACTGTATATCAAGTTCCTTTAAACCAAAGGTCCCCGAACTCTTTCAGGTTGATAACTGGATTTATCATGGTGACTCGATATTCAAAAATTACTACAACAACCGAACTCTTTTATTCCCTTTTCGAAAAAAATCTCCATATCTCGAGGTCTCTTCTACTTATCCTCCCGAGGTGATGCTAAATTCCTCGGGAAATACCCTACCTCCAGTAAAATTTGTAAAGATGGGTATTTCTTTCTTTCTTGTCCCGAACCATGGCCCTTTCCCACCGGATGGATCTGGGAAGTACCTCCTCAGAGAAAAGTGAATATTAGGAGGCACGATCCTGAACTCTAGGACCTTATAGATCGGCTAAATGAAGAAGAATATGACCTTTCTCGTCTTTGCTCTTGATCTACATTATTTTGGCATTTCAAACATAGCCATACTCATGTCAAACTCTCCAAGGACCTTGGTACTTATTTTCTTGTTCTATTCAAGTTTCTTATGTGTATATGTCTTTATTAACTCTTATTTTTCTCTCTTTTCCAGATATCATAATGCAGAGAAAACTTGATGAAAAGGAATATTTCAATGAGCCGAGCTCCTATTCCCAGAAGCACTTCGGCTTCAACTCTCATCAAACCTCCTCCCTCGATAACAACTCCTCATACTTCCGAAACTCAAGCTCCCAAGTCCCCTCAAACTTCTCGTCCGGATTCAGCTCGGGAAGTAGTGAAAGAGTTTTCTCATCCCGATAGCCAACCTCACTCGAATAAGCGTCTCCCTCCAATTTTAGATTCTTATACTCCAAAGAAATCTAGAGTTGGATCAAGCATAGGTTCGGGAGACGTCGTTACTCCTAACCAAACTTTTTTCTTACAATCTCCAGTCCTGGAGAAAATGGATGGATGAGCTACTGCTTAATTTCTTCAGGGCCTCGACCCTACTCGTGAGCGCCAACCTCTCCAACAGGCCTCAGGTTCAGACCTTCTAGAGAACTTCTGACTCGATCAATCTAAGGTTTGTTTAATTAACTTTAACTAACTATCTCTAATACTTTCATAACAAGCTTTACTTAGCTCGTCTGTCTTTCTTTTGCAGGCTTTAATGCACCTTTTCTGGGATTGTTGCTCGGGGTCGCATTGGTTTCTCATATCCTGCACTGGTGAACGAGCAAAATGATCTAAAGTCTTAGGTGACTAAACTCAAGAAGTGGAATGCAAAGATGCTCAAAGTGATTGATAAGCTAAAAAATGACACTGATCTCCAAAAAGGTTGCCACCTGTAGGAAGGACGAAAAAATTGCTACCCTTAAGACCGAGCTTGACAAAGTAAATCTTCAGTATGCCAAGAAAGTTGATGAGGCTCGGGAGAAGGGAATTTAGGTCGGCTTCAATAACTTTCTCCAATCTCCAGAGTGTTGTGCTCTGGTTTAGAAGGCTCAAGAAGTCACTAAGAAACATTTCTTGAGCTATGACAAATTTCTAAACGTTCTTTCTGATGGAGCTTTGGATTATTTCCATCTAGCCTTCAACCAAGCTGAAGCTCAAGGCTAAGCTAAAGGCTTTACCGAGAAATTCGACAGAAATGAAGCCATGAAATTGGTCTCTAACACTACTAGCTTCACTCATTCTGAATAAGCTGACCAAGTGAACCTTTGTGCCCCCGAGCTCTGAGGCCACGAGCGGAGTCCTTCCTCATACTGATCCAGTCATCCCTCCTGGTGAAGATACCGACATGGAGATCCTTAGTGATGCTCCTCTAACGGTTGAGGATTATGGAGTTGATGACTTAGCTACTTCCTAAGCCATGTATCTCTTTCTTTTTGATGCACCATTTGTACTTAAACTTTATATCAATGAGATCTTATGTTTCCCAAGCTCTATTGCGTTTCTTCATTATCTATCAAATATCATTTCTCATTTAGTAATATTCAGACAAATTTCCAAAAATTCTTAGCTCGAGCTGAGGTCTTTAGTAATTTTAATTTTCAGTCACTTTGGGGACTAGGCTAAAAATACTTAGTCAAATTTTCAAAATTTCTTAGCTCGAGTTGAGCACTTTATTAATTTTAGCTTTCAGTCCCTTTGGTGACTAGGCTACAAATACTTAGTTAAATTTCCAACTCTTTAAATTTTTTAGCTTTCAGTCACTTCGGTGACTAGGCTAAAAATTCTTAGTCAAATTTTTAAATTTTCTTAGCTTGTGCTAAGTTTTTTTAGTAATTCTAGCTTTCAGTCACTTCATTCACTAGGCTAAAAATACTTAGTCAAACTTTCAAAATTTCGTAGCTCGAGCTGAGCTCTTTAGTAATTTTAGCTTTTAGTCACTTCGATGACCAAGCTAAAAATACTTAGTCAATTTTTCGATTTTTCAAGCTCGATCTGAACTTATGAGCATCCACCCTTCTAAGAATTTTAGCTCCCTATCACTTCGTTGACCGAGCTAAAATTACTTAATCCATTTTTCATTTGTTTGAGCTCGATTTAAGCTTATGGGCATCTACCCTTCAAAGAATTTTAGCTCTCAATCACTTCGAGACCGAGCTAAAATTACTTACTCAATTTTTCAATTTTTTCGAGCTCGATCTGAACTTATAAGCTTCCACCCTTCTAAAAAATTTAGCTCTCCATCACTTCGACAACCGAGCTAAAATTACTTAGTCAATTTTTTAAATAAGCATATAAACACAAATAATTTTGATAATAAAGCGTGAGGTCTTTCTGTCATATATCTTCATTATTACATCAAGATTTAAAGAGAAGATGTTGTAGATATCATGGATCTACTACCGATTTCTACTTAAGCATAATATTTCTTCAAGTTACCAATGTTCCATGCCCGGGATAACTTCTCCCATTCAGCTCTTCCAATTCATACGCTCCACCTGCCAGCACAACAATTACTGTAAGTGGTCCCTCCCAATTAGCTTTCAGCTTTTCTCGGTTCATTGTTGCACCAGCTCTTCTCAATACCAAGTTCCCCACTTGGAAACTCCTCTTGCTTACTTTGTTGTTGTAGCTAACCCAAACTAGACTCCTTGTTCGTTCCATTTGCAAAAATGCCATTTCTCGTTTTTCATTAATCATATCCAAAGCTTCCCGAGTTATCAGCTCATTCCGCCCCTCCTCAAAGGTCTGAATTCTATGCGTTTCTTTCCCGATCTCAGTTGGTATTACTACTTCCATGCCAAACACCAGGCTAAAATGTGTTTTCGCCGTGGCCTCTTTCGGATTTATCTTATAAGCCCTCAACACCGAGCTTAACGCCTTTACCCATGCTCCTCCCGACTTTGCCTACGGATGAGCAACCGAGGTGACGTATTGCTTGATTTTCATTTCTTCACAATGCTTAATTCCTACTCCATTAAACAGTGTGCCATTATTTGAAATAATGACTCAATCCCAAACATGCAGACTATGTTTTGCCAGATAAACATCATAACAACTTCTTCAGTTATCTTAGCTAATGGTCCAGCCTCCATCCACATTGCTAAAATAATATGTCGCAACAATAATTTTTTTTCACTATCCCAAGGCCTGAGGGAAAGGCCCTACAATATCCATTCCTCATTTTGTGAAGGGGCAAGCCGAACTCATGGTCATAAGTTCTTCGGCTGGCCTATGTATGAATGGTGCATGCACTTGGCACTTTTCGCAGCTTTCACCATCTTTTCAGCATCTTTTCTTAAGTTCGGCTAAAAATATCCTAGCTTAGCACTTTGTTTATTAAATCCTTATTCCTATGTGATTCCCACAACATCCTTCGTGGATTTCTTTTAGGACATAATCTCCTTCTTTACAGCTCACGCACCTCATCAATGGTGCACTAAAATCTTTTTTGTACAATATCTCTCCCACAATACAAACACGGGTTGCTCGTATTTTCAACCGAGCCACCTTGTTTCCATTATTCGGTAAGACTCATTCTTTTAAGTACGCCAGGATTGGTACTCTCCAATCTTATTCGTCTTCTAACTCTCCCACTTCCAAAGTCAAACTATGTCCCGATCTATTAATAGAGTAATTTTTTGATCGTAACCTCCAACAACAGAACTAGCAATTTTCGATAAGAAGTTAGCTTTTGAACTTTCAGACTGTAGGTCCTAAGGGGTGTTTAAGTTAAGTCCAGAAGAAGGGGTTGAATAGACTTAACAAAGTTTTTGATTTTATTCTTTAAATCAGAGTTTTATCACAAGTCAGCTTAGTCCTTAAGGGACATCTTAGTTTAACCTTAACAGTAGAGTTAGCCACTCAACAAACTCGAGAGAGCTATTGATAAGATAACTCAACTGAGTGAGGTAACGTTTTTAGAAATACAACAAACTTGATTTTTCAGCGAAAGCCTTACACCCTTTGTTAAAATATGTTTTCAACACTTGTTTTTAGGTTAAGTTATTATCATTAGACTTAGCAAATATAACAAAGAGCAGAATGTATGCAAGAAATAAATATGTTGAATTTAAAAGACACAGAGCAATTTTATAGTAGTTCGAGGGTGGGGTAATTTCTCTAATCCTCTCTTCTCCAACTCCTAGAGGTAATCCACAAAGTAACAATGACTTCGTTACAAAAGGATGATAGTCCAAGGAAGCCTTGATCACACAACTTGCTTCACTCCTAGGACTCAGCTCTTCATAAGACGACTGTCCTGCTACTTCAACTGCTTTAGACTTTTGGATGTGCAGACCCCTTGTCTTTCAACAATGTTTCCTCTTCAACAGTTTGAAGCTTTCTTTCCTTCACTGAGTGTGTTATATCGATATACTTCGAGTTTAGGCTTTACGATTAAGTGTATAGCTTGAGAGTATTCTTCACTTTTCTCAGATTGCTTGTATGCTCTTGTGTGCCATTAGTTCTATATCAAATGAATTCCTCAGCCTTTTATAGTGCCGGTTTGAAAAATGCATCCGTTGAAGAGATAGATCCATTTTTCAAACTACACTTCATGGTCGATAGCTTGTCTTGTTATGCAACATTTGATGTAGATCGATCCTTGTATTAATGATCTGCATGCCTATACCTCTCGCAAGTTTGTAGGAGCATCCCATTGGTTCCCAGCTATTTGCACTCTTTCAGCAAAACATCTTTATGGTTGCAGCTTGTCATGTTTCCTCTTTCAACAAAGATTTGACTTTGCTTATCATTGGACATCTTAAGCTTTATTGAGTCCTTTTTGCTACTGAACCGTGTTGATAGTCTTCTCCACTTATCTAGGAGTGACTTAGTTGTTAGTTAGCTGATTGAGACAGCTTTTTGGTGCTTGACTAATCTTTCACTGCAATACTCAACTGATACACAATAGAGTCTTCACTTAGATCTCCAGTCTTGGTTGTTTCGACTCAGCTAATAGAACCCTATCTATTAAATAGTTGATTTTACAGCAGAATTGGAGTGCTAACTCCCTAATCTAAGTTTTACATAGTATCATCAAAATCTATTACATAAGTTTCCCAACAATTTCCCCCTTTTTGATGATGCCAAAACTTAAATAAAATAACAAAGTAAATAGTGCTTGAAAAAGAATGATTGTATGAATATGTCATTTTATTGAACATATCATTCTGCACTTTACAATGTATTTACAATGTACAATGAAAAAATTGCAAAGTACTTACATTTCTTTCTTTGTATTTACAATTAAGTAAAAATACAACAAAAAATTCTCGTTAGCAGCCTTCAACGTCTCTGTTGCTTCCTTCTTCTCTCTTCTTCTTCATCAACTCTTTTCCTCTATTCATAAGCTTTCTTCTCAGCTTGATCTCTCCTACTTCTCTCTTCCCATTCTCTTTCTTGCCTGATATTCTCTTCCTCTTGGTGCTTAGCTGCCTCTTCATTTTGTTGGCAACGTCTCTGCTTTCCAGTTCCTAAGTCCATCCCAATATAACAAATCCTTCTTTTGGGGGTTTACATATTTAATATCTTTAGGTATATTTGGTGGAGTGTCTCTGCCTCTTCTACCAGACCTTCCCCTTCCTCTTCATGAGTTTGCTCCTCCTCTGGGAGTGTACTGAACGAGCAGAGCCCTTGAAGTCCTGAAGTAATAAGCTGACCGAGTCCGCTACTTCTCGGCTAACTTAAAAACATCCAACCCTCTTTCCCAGTACAAACCATATGCATTTGTGAGATTCATCCCTTTGAAAAATCCTTCAAATTCCTCGTTAGATTTTAACAGCTGGAGAATCTGGAAGCAACCCTGCTGGGGGACCATGTAACTTAGATTTTAGACATTCTATACGATTTGTCTTTGCATGCGATCAACTTCTGTGAATTCAACTTCAATTGCAGCTCTAGTCTTCTGAAAGGCTAAGTCAGCTTTTACATCAATTTACATATCTTGCGGCATCTAAGAGTGGAGAGAACTGGTAGATGAGCCAAGTTGGGATTTATCTAATATAATCTTGAAGGGGTTGGGGGTCCTCTTAGATGGTTCATCCCCTTACTTCCACTTTCATTTTTCTCCTTTTTGGCATCATCAGTGCCAGCTAGAAAATTTGATGAGTGTTTATCAAAAGACAATCGAGCTTTTCATGGGTGACTGAGTGAGCTGCTCTCTGTTCTAATCTAAGAATCTTTATCTCTGTTGCCATTTGCATTATCTCATTTCATGAGTGCTTTACGTATTTTGAAGACCACTGTTTGTATCGCCTCTCATCACTCTATGTTCATCTTGTGAGTAGTTGTTGATGTTGTCACGCTGTCTCTACTGGAATTGAGCTTGCTCACCACACCAAATCACAATTTTCGCGAAGAGTGATTTGAAATAGTTCACTTTCTCTCTTCTTTGTGCCTTTGTTTGCATTGTCCATTCTCGAATTCAGAGTACAGTTCCTAGGATGTCGCCTGGAATCATTGTCCATTCTAGCTTGCTTCTTTCCATCACTTCCATTTTAGCGCACATAGCCTTGAAGGATTTTCTAAAGTCAGGTGATTGATCCTCTGGTAGCATAGAGTCAAAACCAAAGTCAAATGGTGCCACTAGTAAATCATCCGGAGCCACGAATTCTTCTGGATCTATATTCACTGAATAACTTGCACATTCTTCAATAGATTCTGTCTCCAACGAGAATTCGTCAACACACGGAATATAATCTTCGAACAGACCACTAGGGATTGAAAGGATTTCTCGCACTCCTCTTTTGGGAGCCTTACCTTCATTGTCATCGAAGACATGCATCACACTTATTTCTTCCATTTCAATAGACTCTATTGTAGGAACTGGCAATTTTCCCTTCTCAAGTACAACACCCCTTGAAGTCTCAACCTCCTGAGGGCCTTTAGCACTCTTAGCGAGTCTTAACTTAACTGCAGGGCCTTCAACAATCCCGTCTGCAGACTTAGCTGCATTAGATCTTTGATGGTAGTATCCATCGAGGTCTCAACCTCTTGGATTGCGCTTTAAAGACCAACAATCTCAACTTACTTGGTCTGTTGTCCATCCCGTGCCTCAGCTATTTCAGCAGCGTCCTCGGCCTGCATTGTAGTTGAAATTTTGGCTAAGACAGCCTTAACCATCAAAGCATCATCAATCCTACTCTGCTGGTCTTTTTGTATCTAACCTTCTCCTACTAACTTTAGTTTGTTTAAGTCTCCCACATCCTCTTCCAACCCAACTGTGGTGTGTTCAGTTTCCTCCTCAGCTGAATCACGGGAAATGGGATCGACTGACACATGAGATTTGGCTGTCCCCTTTGATTTGTCAGTCATCTGGCCAGTTGTCTCAACAACTTTCATAGAGCTTGGCTCAACTAGGTTTCCCACTACATCTTCATCCCTAGCTTCTTGGCTAGTCTCCCTGGTTTGTCCTTTAGAGTGTGTTGGTGATGTTGTTTCAACGATTTGCCTCACCATTTCAAGAATATCAGGGGTTGGAGAGATTGACTTGAAGATAACTCTCCAGGGCCCCTGAGAAATGATTGCTCATGCATCACTAAGGACTCTTTCAGTGCTTGTTGTAGCTCAGCCTTCTCCACTGGGTCAGCTGCATCCTGAACTTCCACGTCACTACTACTAGCTCATTCAATAGCCTCTTCAGGAATATTGGGATCTGTGAAGGCACAAGAGTGAGGTTTTAGGGACTCCTCAATGGCATTGGCCTTCTCGAATTCCTTGGCCTTTGCAACTTCCTTCTTATCATACAACAAGGTCGTGCAAAAGTCTACATCCAAAGAAGTACGAACAGTGGTATAGTCCAGGAAACCTAGAAGGTTGGCACTAAGCTTCTAGTCATGTCGGGCCTCTCAAATGGAATGCGGCTGGCACTAAGCTTCGAAGCTCTCCATGTGCACAACCGCTCCTCTATATCAAGATATGCAGGGGATAGGATTTGAAGGTCATCATCATCGTCTTCTCCCCGTGCATAGGCTCTTTAGTAGCCTTCTCTACCTCAGCAACAACATCATCGATCTGAGGTGGTATCATAGCTAAGTCTTCCTTCCTTGTGTCAGCTGTGTCTTTTTCAGATGTCTCAGTTGTGGGCCTGACAGTTGTGTCTTGTTCAGATGTATGTGGCTTAGCAGCTGCTTGAATTTCTTTAGCAGTGCTTTCACACCATCCCCATCCTTTGATTTCTGTTGTTCATCGACAACAACTTCTTCTTTATCAGTTGTGGCGGACTCAGATGGCTCAACAGCTTTGTCAGCCTTCTTCACAAGTCTACTCATGGTCTTTCTTTCCAGGGGAACTTCAACCTCAAAATCTTCTGGCTCTACAGTAGGTTGTCTATCCAGTTTTTTGCTTCCCCACAGCTGGCTTGCGGGTCGCAATTGTCCTCTTCTTTCGAACCACGGGAGAGGGAGCTAGAACGGGCTTAGGTGAGGGGGCTCTAGCAGAAACAGTTGTGTCCCCGGGGACATGCTCAACTAATTCCTCCTCAGAGGTAGCAGACTTCTTGGCACGGGCCTAATTTCAGGTGCTAGAGAGGTTAGCCTTGAGCATCTTCTTGTTTGCATGGAAGGGTTTCCCATTGTGCAGGGGGACACCTTTATTCTCCATTAAGTTACCTAGAATCAGGCCATATCCCAGCGAACTTGCAAACTTCCCATTAGCAAGCACCTTCATGTTGATCAAATTTTGGCACAGCTTGCCAAAAACAAACTCAGCCCATTTAACCTTTTTCTCCTCCATAATGTCCGCCATTACAATCAAATTAGTCTGAGAAAGCTGATTGAATGAGTCGAACTTCATATCAATGCACTTTACTACCATATCCATGAGCTTGTGGGAGTCCTCCTTGATCAGTTTCTTCAAAGCTGAATAGTTTGGTTTTCTAGTAGCCTCAGGCTTGGCCATCTCCTTCGAAGCCGCATTAAGGATCATAGTCTTACCAGTCAACTCTTTTAGATCACTGGTAGGTAAAAAGCAGTATTCAGTCGAGTGAGGTGAAACCACTTGAATTCTTTTCCATCCATAAAAGAACAAATCTTATCATCGTGAACCGCAATGTTCACATAGTACATAGACACTTCCTCAGGGTATGTATGGGTCATCTCCATAGTTAGGAATGTTTTGAGACCAGCCTTCTCAAGTTTTTGTGCAATCTTCTTTGCTAAATCCTTGTCAACGCCCTGTTTGACAAAGCCTTCAAAATCAACAGTGGCTCTAGTATGGATTTTCTAAGCAAGATTGACATAGTTGTAAGTAGGTGCCATTTTGAACTTTTAATACGAGAGATGAAAAAACTAGGGTTTTAAAGCTTCTTTGCAGAGAGAAATCTTGGATTCCTTTGTTAGCAAGAGAATGAATATGAGGAGGGAGAAAATAAAATTTCTCTTTATATGGGACTTGAAAGGATGATTTTTGAATTCAAAAAGTTTAAAAATTGATCATCGGTTGAGACTAAAAGATCAAAACTGCATTAATTTTCCCGCATTAAATGCAGCAACATTTATGTCCAATCATGGATTAACTGTCGCAGGCTTTTAACTGACACCACTAATGATGTTGATATCATGTCTAAAAACATTCCCGCTCGAGGAAAACAACCTTGTTTTGTCACTTAGCTCATAAATGTTTTAGCATTCTTCATTTATGACTTGATTATGCTTTACTCTTCCTTGAATCGACTGAATAATTACTTGGTTGTCAAGCTAACTCAATAGAGTTGACTAGCTATATAAGTTGTTTCACTTGGCTGATATACAATTCTATCATCTTTAACTATGCTTAATGAGTCTTTTGAGCTTCCTAGCACTACTCAATCAATCCAAGCTCATTCTTAAGTTCTCCAAACTTTGATTCACAAAAGGGCTTTGTGAATATATCAGCTAAGTGCTTATCAGTTGATATGTATTCCTATGTGATTTCTTTCTTTTCAACATGATCTCTTATAAAATGATATCTGACATCAATGTTCTTGGTTCTTGAATGAAATATTGGATTGTGAGTGATTGCAATGGCACCTGTGTTATCACATATAATTGGAATCTCAGCTTCATCTGGGTTTAGTCTTCTGATATTTGCCTAAACATATGGACTCTTATGAGTAGTTGGTTGATTCATCTTATCAGCTAACTCATCAATATCTTCTCCATTAAAATTAGGTTCATCAAAAACCACATGGATAAACTCTTCTATGACCGTAGTTCTCTTGTTCAACACTCTGAAAGCTTTACTCTCAGCTGAGTATACCAAAAAGATACATTCATCAGCTTTAGCATCAAAAGCTTTCAAGTTGTCCTTGCAATTGTTGTGAATGAAGCACTTACATCAAAATATATGAAAATATCCAACATTTGGATTCCTTCCTGTCCAAGTTCCATAGGAGGTTTTAGACAACTGCCTATTGATCATACACCTATTTTGCGTGTAGCAGCCAATATTAATGGCTTCAGCCCAAAATCTCTTAGGCAATCTAAATTCAGCTAACACGGTACTTGCAGATTCCTTGAGAGTTATGTTCTTTCTTTCAGCCACTCCATTCTAATATGGTGTTCTTGTAGCTGATAACTCATGAGCAATATCATTCTCTGTGTAATACTAAGTTATAATCCCATTGACAAACTCAGTTCCTCTGTCAGACCTTATCTTTATAATGGTTTGACTTTTCTCATTTTGGACTCTTCTCATAAGTTATGGAAGCTTCTGCAAAGTTTCCTTTTTTTACACATAAAGATGGTCCATGTGTATCTTGAATAATCATCCAACACCACTAAGGTATATTTCTTTCCACTGATATTGGCTGGTTCAACATGACCAAATAAATCCATATGCAATAAATCGAGGATCCTTGTTGAAGAAGGACTAGGCTTGTCCTTCAATGAAGACTTGATTTGCTTTCCCATCTCGGATGCATCACAAATGTTTTCTTTCTTGTATACTAAGTCTGAAAATCCTTCCACAAGATGATTCCTTGCAAGCTTGTTGATTGTCTTGAAATTCAGGTGACTCAGCTTTTTGTGCGATAGCCAACTTGATTCGGTTGTACTCTTTGCTAGTAGGCATGTACTTGGTGTAGAAGTTGACCAATCCACTACATACATGTTCTTCTGTCTTGATCCTGATAGCACAACTTCATCTGATTCAGCATCCTTAATCTGGAATACACCCATGTTGTAACCACCCGGATTTTTATGCCTTAATAAGAACGTTATTAATTATGTTATTAGTTTATTTCACGGAATAATAATAGAGATTTCCGAATTTATTTATTATTTTACTCGGTAGTTAATTTGTTAAATTTCGGATAATAAGAGAGTATTTTTAATTGGACTGTTAATTTATTTTATTTGAGCCTTATAATAAATAATTGGACTTTTAATTAGTATAGAGTATTAAATTAGGCCCATATTAGTAAGTTGATTATAGGCCCATGTACCCTAAACCTAGCCTAATTGAGAGTAGGTTAAAACACAGATATAAGACACATAAAACATACACGGGGAACATATAACACATGATTGTAGAGATGCAGAGAGAGAGAGAAGAGAGACGCCAGAGAGAAGGGAAAAAAAAAGAAAGGAAAAGAAAAAAGAGAAAAGAGAAGAAAGAGAGGTTACTTCTCCAACGCGATTGATTCGAAAGAGGCATGAAAAGAATTTTACTACCCCCTAAGTTGAACAAGCAAGTAATCTACCTTAGTTTCATGTAGATTAAAATATAGATTATTATTATTATGTTAATCGAATGACTTGTTCACTGGTATGTTTTCACAATGAACAGAACTAATTACGTGCGCATTAAAGGTGTTTTATATTATATATAAGCATGATTATTAGAATTTCTTAAAGAATTTGATTACGTAGGACTATCCCTTAATTATTTGAATGTAGGATTTTCCCTAAAGATAATTAAATATAGGGTTTTCCCTTAATTAAATGAATGTAGGTTATTCCCCTAACTAAGTGAACATATGGCTTTTCCCCAAGTATATTTGAATCTAGACTCCAGAGTTCACTAATTAATTGAACGTAAGGTTTCCCTGATTAGCTGAGCATAGGGTTTATCCCTGATTAATTGAATGTAGGATTTTCAATGATTAGTTGAACATAGGGTTATCCCTAATTAACTAAATGTACTTTTTTCCTAACTAATTGGATACATGATTTTTCCTAACTATCTGAATGCAGAGCTTTCTCCTAAATAGTATTGAATAGCTTTCCCTTAATTAGTTGAATGAATATTTTCCTTAAGTACTTGATTGAGTGGTTTTCCATAACTAATTAAATGTAGTTATTTTCATAAGTAATTGAATGTAGGTTTGATGTATGCTCCTCCTTTAACTAATTGAATAGAGGGTTTCCGTTGACTAACTGAATGCATGGTTTTTTTTTTTAACTAATTGAATGTAGTGTTTTCCTTTAATTAATTGAATGTATAGTTTCTTCTAACTAATTGAATATAGGTTTATCCCTTAACTAGTTGAACGTAGGGTTTCTGAATGTAAGTTTATCCTCGTTTACATGTTTTATATCATGGTTACTTTCAATTTGCTAATTACAGTGATTTAATTATTATGATATGTGCTTACGTTTATTCTCGTACTTAATGATATGTTGCATCACTTAGGTTCATGCATCATTGTTAATCTATGTTCATAGCATTTCACGAGCATCACAAGATTAAGTCAAGTCAAGTCATAAAGTATAATGTTTTTCAAAAGAAATGGGTGGGAAATGGGCGCGGAGGACCGGCGTTCCGATCATGTGCCGCTTGCAGCTAATGTTAATGTTCAAGGAAAAAGGCCTTCGGGCAAAACGAATGGAAATGGACCTTCGGGCAAAATGTTCACGGGTTCCAAATAACAAGGCCCACTGCAACCCCGATTAGAGCAATGTGTTACCAAGTGAGCTCGCGTCCTAAGAATGTTTCATGCAACGAAAGGCAAAGTTTTATGCGAAAGAAAGTTTTAAGCAATGGAAGGAAGGTTTTTAAGCAAGGAAAACGTAAAGTCTTTTTAAGTTATAAAAGCTAAGATATTGCATAGGCATGCATTCATGCATGAGATTACTTGTTGATCTCTTTTAGCTCATTCTACGAATGTTAAATATTTTTCAGATGAGAATACAGAAGAGGAAGGAGATGGCGGGGCGCAGGTGACTCGGGAACCCATGTCAATGGAATTCTTTTATTTTCAAATTTGATTTTTTAGTTTATTAAATGTTGAATGTCATTTTGTTTTCGATATGAATATTTTTGGGCAAATAATTATTTCGATTATTAGCATTTAATTCCACTACAACGTTTTTGACGAGTAAAAGTTTTTAGTATTTCATATTTTTAGACATTCTTTAAATTTTTCTCTTTATTTATAATGTTTCGCATTAAAACTCAAGTAAGCTAGAAATGGCGCTACACATGTTGAATCCTACAATGTAGCCCTTATCATAGAGTTGGTACATTAATGAGCAGATTGAAATTCACCATTAAACATAAACTACATTTGTGATTTCCATCCATTTTTCTTTATGGATCCAATGCCTTTTATCTCTTCTGAGCTTCATTCCTCCAAATATAACTTTGCTAATCTTGACTCCTTGAAGTTTCATAGATTCTTCTTATTGCAGTCATATTTCTGGAACAACCATTATCCATGTACCAGGTTCCTTGGCACTCACTCAGTTTCCTTGAACTCCGCAATCAAGGAAATAAATTTTTAGGTACCCAAACTTGTTTGGGTCCCCGAAGGTTAGCATTATAAGGTGATCCAACCAACCTATAACCAAATGATCTGACTCTAAGAGGTTGCCACCTATCAGTTCCATAATCATAATGTTTCTTAGCAAATTGCTTGGGAGCTTTAGGCTCATACAACTGTCTCTTTTGTCTGTATGCATGTGAGTGTGATGGTGCATTTGCTTTCTTGGGCTTGTATCCCTTAGGACTTGGCTGATATTTCATTTAATTATTCCAATAAGCTTGACTTGGATAGTTTCTACCATTACCTTTAGATGGCTTTCTATGTTGAAACCTCTTGGGCTTTTGGTAGTTCTACTTTGCCTTCGCATAATACTTTTTCTTAGGAGCCTGTTGATGGACTCTTCTGAATCTAATTTCAGTTGTCCTTTCAGTATAGTCTGTTGGCTTCTTGCTTTTACCTTTATAACCCAGGCCAGCATGCGTGTGATTGTGAGTGTGAGTGGGTTAAACATATGGTACTTTTGGCTTTTGGACTCCCCCATTACTTGAGGATCCTTTCTCCAAAACCACTCTTGGAGTTTGAGCGTTGACAAAGGAATTGAATCATATGCCTGTCTTATCTCCTACTTCTTTTTGCATCATCAATAATTCATCCACTGTTTTAGATGATTTACTGAATGATGCAATTACATTTTTCAAATCTTTTTCCAACTTTTCCTTTTTAGCTAAGTCTTCTTTGACCTTAGCTATCTCAACCTTCAACTCTTTGTTCTCATCAGCTATGTGACTTAGAGTACTCAGCTCTTTAGTAGCTGTGAGTTTTGGCTTTTGAGCTAGTTATTTTCCTCATTTAAAAGTGAGTGTGAGGATTTTATGTGTGCTCAAAGTCTTTCATCATTTTGCCTAATGAATCATAAAGATCTGTGGGTGATGAAGTGTTTGTGTCACTATCACTATCATCATAATTAGAGCTAGATGAGTCAGAATGTACCTCATCTTCCTGTTCTTTGGCGATGAGGCATATCAAAGCCTCTTCTTGATTAATCGAGGAATAATGCGCCTCGCATTCTTTGCCGACTCATCTGTCTCTTTGCACTTGGCTGTGTCAGCAGCAGCAGCCAACATAACTTTCTTCTTTTCTTGTCTTCTCTCTCTGAAGACTTTTCTTTCTTCCTAATTTCTATACTCACTAAATGGTGGATAAGAATAATCAACAAAGAAAGTGTCACGGTTGTCTCATAGCCGGTTCAAAGACATATTCTCAGCTTTTTGATAATCAACTCTTAGATTATCATATCTTTGGTATTCATCTATCTAGTGGTCAGCTCTCTTGGGTGGTCTATCTTCCCTTGCCTTGAAAGGTGCTGAGTGTCTGCTGGAGGTTTCACCTTTTTTCCTTTTGTAGTTCTTCTTAAAGAACTTGTTGGATCTTTTCACCATAAGAGCAATCTCCTTATGGTCAATGGTATCATTGGAGCCAACTCTCTTGGATTTTCCAGCCAATAGAGCAGCTGTCTTGGGTCCAAATATCTCTTCTTGCTCTTTCATTCGGAGCTCAAATTCATAAGCTTTCAAATCCGAGAATCGCTCATGGTTGGAGATTCTTGTCAAATCCATGAAATGTCTCAAAGCCATCATCTTCATTTCCCACTCTCCTTCTGTGTGTTTTCTTTTCCAAGAGCCGAGAGCTTATTGGTGATTTATGTAAATCTGGCATCCAGCTATCCAGAGTTTCACCTGCAATCATTTTAAAATTTTCAAATTTTTGTACGGTAATAGTTAATTTATTTTCTTTAATTTGTTCTGATCCTTCACAAATTAAAGTCAAATTTTCCCAAATCTCTTTAGTCATTCTGCATGATTTAACTTTGTTGAACATGGCTTTGTCAAGAGTCTTGCACAAAATATCATTGGCAACATTATCCAAGTTGTATATCTTTCGATCTTCATTTGTCCACTCGCATCTGGGCTTTTCGACCATAGCAGGCCTTGGTGCAGCAAGAGCTAAAACAACCTCTCCTTCAGCCATGGATGGGTAGTTCTTTGAGTCTCTGGTAATCGAACCAGCTAAAACTTTTGATAAACTCTTGGCAAGGCTGAGAGATACATCAATTTGGAGGAAGCACGGAGGGTGAAGAAAGAAGAGGGAGATAAAAGGAGAGATCGGAGGGAGGATAAAGAATACAAATCGCCCTAAAAGACACCAAAGGCTGAGATGGTAGGGGGAGGTCTAGGTTTGATAAATATATTCCCCTAGTGGCTTCCCAAGGTGAGGTCTTTTCAGCCATTGACAGACTCCCAGAGATGAGGTGGCCAAGAACGTATGCAAAAGCTCCTAAAAAAGAAAAAAAAGCAATGAGTTTTTCCAGTTTCACAATGAATATAGGCACACGACCGAACAATATACACATTTGAAGGATGAGATCGAGCGCATGATCCTGATAGTAGATGCTCCTTCTTTGTATAATGCAATGTTGGGGTGACCTTTGCTCAACATTGTCCAGGTAGTGGGGTCAATATATCACTTGAAAATGAAATTCCTTATGGGACTTGAAGTTGGGGAAGTAGAGGGAGACCAGTATATGGCAAGGAAGCTTTATGTGGAGAGCATTCAAATGGCAGAGCAAAAAAGAGCTCATGATGAGGGCAAAGAAAAAGTAAAAATCATCAAGTTAGAGGACGATCCAGTTGAACATGTGTTGCCGAATGAAGAGTTGTTTACCATAGAATTGGTCCCAGGTAAACCTAGTAGGGTCACAAAGATTGGGAGTCGTCTCAGGGAAGACCTGAGGGAGGATTTAATTGAATTTCTGCGACAGAATATGGATTTATTTGCTTGGTCAGCAAAGAAGTTGGTCGGCATTGATCCTAGCATAGATGAGCATAGGTTGAATATAAACCACTCGTATCTCACGAATGTGCCCTTTCTCCAGTTACAGGATTTTAGCCTACCAACTCGAGTTACCAGCGCAACACGACGTAATCCACATATCGAGACTGAAGAAGTATCGACCAGATCCCGAGCATATCATCACTCGTGATATTCCTCCTCTGATGGAGAATTTATCTTACACGGAGAAGCTGATCCGAATTATTGTTCAGCAGATACGTCAGTTGCATAAGAGAGAGATTCCGATGGTTAAAGTGGTGTGGCAGAACCACAATTGTGACGAAGACGCAACGTGGGAGATGGAAGAAGACATGAGGAATCAGTATCCAGAACTATTCTGAAGAAGAATTTGGGGACCAAATTCTTTTAAGGAGGAGAGGATGTGAAGCCCTCGATGTTTATTCGAGCGTGTATCTATTCACGTAACGCCTATGTACTATTTTGACTATTTTACCGCGTCACTTTGACGAGTAAATATTAATAATAAATATATTTTGCGTTTAATTTCACTTTTATTTACTACTTGAGATTATGATCATTTATTAATTCTATTTTATATTAATGATCACTTGATTGATCATTGTCATTATTATTGCATTAATTAGTCACCTTATAATTTTAAGAGACTATTTATTTTAGAGATTTACACCTTATGGAAATAAGAATTTGATTTAGAATAAGTGATCATGAGACTTATAAGTGATCAAGGAAATCACTATTTATTTTGGAGATTGATATTATTCATCTATTATCATCAATTTTGGGACAAAAAAAAATATGAATACCACATATAACATACATAGTGGACGACAATGATGGTGATGTTGTGTAGGAATACCACCCAACTCTTGTACACATACACCTTATGTATTCATCTTGTGTATAATTACACCATTAATACAAGCCTTCTACACCATTATCTTATACCTTAAATTTTTATAATAAATTTCCCCAATTATTCCATTCTTCCCAACATTCTCCTTATTCCTATCAATATTCCATTCTTCATTTTGGACCCATACCTTTGACTACCAAGTTATCTCCATGCAAGAGACCAAGTTCAAGACTTGATCAATTTTCTCTCCCCCCCTCTCCATGTTGGACGGCCATTTGGCCTTGATGATCAAAATTTTGGTTCATTTTCTCATTCAACACATTCATGTCTCAAGCATTTTTTCCAACTTCTCTCTAAACATTCTCCTCCTTAACTAAAAATACAAGAATTCTTCCTAATTTCTTCCTAAGATTCGAAACCCACGCTCCCAAAGGTAAGAAATTTCTTCTTTTCAATTCCTTTTGATATCACTTAGCTCATCCCTTTTCACTTATTACTTAAGTTTTAATTTTGATTTGAGGTATACTTAGAAGACTTTGCAGATATTAAGAGCCTTGACATCATCTTGAAGAGGACTTCAAGACTTTGAAGAAAAATTGTTGAAGAATTGGACTATAAGGTAAGATAGTGGACTCTAGTGCTTTTTCCTTCTTCATTCTATTTTTGTTCAATTTTTACACCCTATTCTCATTTTGGAGTTTTAGGGGCTGACTTTAAGAGTTCGTTTAAGGGTGAGCAAGGAGACCCATTTTGAGACCTCTACTAGTCTAATTTCACCTACCACACAAGGTAAGTGTAGTTTGTACCAATTTTTTCACCACTTTCTTCTTCTCCTTAAATTTTAACCTTATTTTCTAACTCTTAATTTTTGGAATATTTTTTAACTTAGGGGTCGGCTGACCGAAGTGACCTCTTAAATCCACTTGTGATTTATCCCTTTTTCACCAACAATTCATTTTTAAGGTGGGTGGAAAAAAATATTTCCAACTTCTAGGTGTTTTTTCATTAAATGCATGTAGTATCATGTTCTTGAGAACTTGAGATATATATATATATATATTATGTATTGCATGTTGATTTCATGTATCAAGTTGTAAAAATTCTCAAGTGTTGCTCAAAAATGCTATTTATTGAAATTTAGGTGCATGCATGTACACTTTAATGTTGTATTTGATGAATTATTGTATGAATTGGACATGCATGTTTTTGATCCTTGAAATCCATGTTTGATATGACTTATAACCTGGACAAGTCGAGCATAATTGATTAAACATGAATTTTTGGACTTAAAATGCAAGTGGTAAGTTGGTGGACTTAATTGCAAGAAAATAAAACTTAAGGGACCCCTCTGTAATTTTCGAATTTTGGGACTGTACTCAGGTTCAAAAATGATATTTGGATATTTTAATAAAATTTTAAGAGTTTTGAGATAAATAAAATCAACCCTTAAAAGCCCAAGGACTAGATTGTAAAATTTTAGAAGTTTAAGGGCTAAATTGTAATTTTTGAAACTATACCAGGCCCCTATTTTAAAATTTCAAATTTTAACTCTTAAGGGACTGGAAATAACATATTTTAAGTGTATTTCAAAAATCCATGTGTTTAGAGCTTTGAAAGTAATTTTATAAAAGTTGAGGGACCAAATTGTAAAAGATTAAACTTGAGGACCCAAATGAAATTCCAGGACTTATACAGTCCATGTACCTGGAAATACTAATTTAACTATAACTTAATGATATATTTATCCCAAGGTTCAAATTTCATAACAATTGGACCCCTAAAAGCCTTAAAGGCAATTATTTTAAAATGGGACAAGAATGAGATTTTTAAAAGTTAAAGGACCTATACTTATTTCTTTTTAAAATTGTTTTTGTCCCAATATCCCACTGACCTTAGTGACACCGGTTTGTGAGTTCCGATTATTTCAAAGGTAGGGTCCGAAATGATAATTTTAACAAATTTGGGGCCAATGTGAGATTTTTATAAAAACTCGACCTCAACACTTTAAGAACCTAAATCTTTGAACAATTTAGAGAATATAGGAAATGACCTAATAATTTTTCAAGGTCGGGACATTTAATTATTCAATTTTTAACTCCAAAAGTATTGGTTTTTACAAAACGGGGCTAATTGTAAATTTTCTTTTTAACAAGGACCTAACTCAAATTATTTTTTTTCTTTTAAGAAAAGCCCTGGACCTCTGACTTCTGATACTTATTTTAAATATTTTTTCTTCTCAAATATCCCTTGACTTATCGGATCGTCTTGACCGATTAATACGCGATCGCGGGGCTTATGTCCCACCTAATTCTTCAAGACATAGAAGATTACTTATCCTCTCGATAATATTCTTCCTCCAAATTACTCCACCAACGCCAATAATTACCACACGCATTTTTGAAAACTTTCTTGAATTACTTCCCTGAATCAATATACTCGACTGCCTGGTTGACTTCCTGAACTTGTAATTATTTTCTGCCTGAGTCAACTTGGTGTGTCGAGCTTACAGTCGAAATGGGTACGTCGGGGATGTAATCGGGTAGCTCAGCTGCTATTCCACTCTCCGGCCCCATCGTTATAATCCCGCAACTGAGGGACGGAGTTTGTCCAAGGGAAGCGGGTCGTAGTACTTGAGGTATAATCATGATTATGAAAATCCGGGCCTAGCTAGCTCTAATGTGGATTTGTCTTTGCCTATGTATCGATAAGGTGACAGGTCTTGGACCATCTTGCTCGGGGAGTTACAAGGAAGAACGAAGGAATCGCTATCTGATCCACACAATTCTGGAGTTAATCAGGCCCGTTTGGTTGGCGCCATAAAACCGTACGCAACCGCTACTTGTATTGTATTGGTTGGTGCTACAAATCCGTACGCAATCCTACCTATCTTGCTTGTATCACATAGTACCTGAATGATCATGAACTCTTTTCAAAACTGTATAAGTATATTATTTTAAGTATAATTATCACGACGCTTGCGAACTGTATGTAAAATCACGCATCATGACTCACGCAATTTTCATACAACAGTTCCTTGCATTAACTATATATATTGCCACACTTGCACACGATCACCCCATCCACTGAGAGTTCTGTCTCATCCCCTCCTTTTTTCTAACGGCTAGATGGGGACTACGTTGAAGACACCGAACCCCGCCACGAGACTAATTTCCCATGCTCCGCCTGTCGGACTTGCTCCTTTTTATTGTTTATTGTACTTGTTTCATGTGCTTCAGCTGATGTTTCATATTTATATACTATGCATTTTTTATATATTTTTTATTTCAAAAATTTAATAATTATTTAAATTGAATTAATGTTGTCACGCCCCAGACGGGACGCAATGATAATCCACAACTTAAATACAAATAAACCAAACAGTCTAGACGAATAGCAACGAAAAAGCAATGAAACAGAGTCAAATAGCAGCGAAAATAAAGAATAAGTACGAGTTACAACTTACAATCCAACAAACATCAAAATTACATCCCGAAATCAACTAAAGATAACAACTTAATAGTCAAAGGGTCCTACGCCCTTAAGTTACAGACCAGAATGAAAGGAGAATAAAAGAGTCCAACAACAAATACAAGAAATAAGTCCAGTAACATCAACAATAAAAGATAGTAAGTCCAACATGCGGAGTACGGGAGCTCAGTCCGTGGTCGGTTCAACATCTTCAATGAAGTCCTCATCTAAAGGTTAGAAAACAGGAGGGGATGAGATAAAAATCTCAGTAGATGGGGTGATCGTGTGCAAGTGTGGCGATATATAGTTAATGCAAGAAAATAATTGTATGAAAACGCGTGAGATATGATGCATAAACTCACACATAGTCCACAAGCGTCGTGATAAAATATTTAAGTAATATACTTATACCATTTAAGAAAACAGTTCGTGGTCACACAAGACTGTGTGTGATTCAGAAGACAGTAGGATTGCGTCTGGAATGTAACGCCAATCCTATGCAAGACAACTAATGGTTGCGTGACGGATTTATAGCGCCAACCAATGCAATACAAGTAAGCGGTTGCATACGGTTTGTAGCGCCAACCAAGCGGGTCCGATTAACTCCGAATCGTGTGGATCGATAAATGATTCCTTCGTTCTCCTTGTAACTCTCCGAGCAAGATGGTCCAAGACACGCCACCTTATCGCTCTTAGGCAAAGACAAATCCACACTGCGCAGCCTAGCAAGGCTCGGATTTGTCATAATCATGACTATACCTCAAATACTACGACCCGCTTCCCGACAAACTCCGTCCCTCGGTTCATGGGGATTAGGGCGATGGGACCGAAGAATGGAATAGCGGCCGAGCTGCCTTGTTCCATCCCGACGTATCCATTCCGATCGTGAGCTCGACACACCAAGTTGACTCGAGCAGAAAGTAAAAACAAGTTCGGTAGTCAACCAGGCAAATGAGTATTATTGATTCAGAAGCGATTTAGGAAAATTTTTAAAAAACGCGAGTGGCAATTATGGTGTTGGTGGAGTTATTGGATGAAGATGATTATCGGAAGGATATGCAATCTTCGATATCTTGAAAGATTAGGTGGAACATAAGTCCGTTATAGATTCAAAATCGCAAGACGGCGGAGAAGTCGCCCGCGATTGGGTATTAATCGGTCGATGATCCGATAAGTCAAGGGTTTTGAGAAAATAAAATATTTTAATTAATAATTAAAGTCAGAGGGTCCAGGGCTGTTTTAGTAAAAGGAAAAGAATTTGAGTTAGGTCCTTGATAAAAAGAAAATTTACAATTAGCCCCGTTTTGTAAAAACCAATACTTTTGGGGTTAAAAATTGAATAAATAAATATCCCGACCTTGAAAAATTATGAGGTCAGTTCCTAAATTCTCTAAATTGTTCAGAGATTCAGGTTTTTAAAGTTTTGAGGTCGCGTTTTTAGAAAATTCTCACGTTGGCCCCAAATTTGTTAAAATTATCATTTCGGGCCCTTAATTTAAAATAATTGGAGCTCACAAACCGGAAGAGCTTTAAATGTGATTCCAGTTGGAAAATGTCAAAGGTTTGTAGGATATTGGGACAAAAGCAGTTTTAAAAAGAAATAAGTGTAGGTCCTTTAACTTTTGGAAATCTCATTTTTGTCCCATTTTGAAATAATTGCCTTTAAGGCTTTTAGGGGTCCAATTGTTATGAAATTTGAACCTTGGGTCCAAAATATAATTCAGTTATAGTTAACTTAGTAATTCCAGGTACATGGGCTGTATAAGTCCTGAAAATTTCATTTGGGTCCTCAAGTTTAATCTTTTACAATTTAGTCCCTCAATTTTAGTAAAATTACTTTCCAAGTCTAAAAACTTGGATTTTTGGAATACATTTAAAATATGTCATTTCCAGTCCCTTAAGAGTTAAAATTTCAAATTTGTAAATTATGGTCTGGTACAGTTTCAGAAATAGCAAAGTAGCCCTTAAACTTCTAAAATTTTACAATCTAGTCCTTGGGCTTTTAAAGATTGATTTTATTTATCTTAAAACTCTTAAAACTTTATTAAAATGTCCAAAAGTCATTTTTGAACCTGAGTACAGTCCAAAAATTCGAAATTTGTAGAGGGGTCCCTTAAGTTTTATTTTCTTGCAATTAAGTCCACCAACTTTACATTTTTGCATTTTAAGTCCAAAAATTGAAATGTAATCAATTATGCTCGACTTGTCCAGGTTATAAGTCATACAAAACATGGATTTCAAGGATCATACACATGCATGTTCATTTCATACAAGAATTCATCAAATGGAACATTAAATTGTACATGCATACACCTAAATTTCAATAAATAGCATTTTTGAGCAACACTTGAGAAATTTCATAACTTGATACATAAAATTAACATGCAATACATAAATATACATATCTCAAGTGCTCATGATCAAAACACTACATGCATTTAGCAAAAATTTCTAGAAGTTGAAAGCATTTTTCCACCCACCTTAAATTTGGAGAGTTGTGAAATATAAGGACAAATTTCACAACTTGATATGAGGTTGCTTAGGTCAGCCCCTAAGTCAAGAAATATCAAAAATTTAGAGTTAGGAAAAATGAGTGAAAAATTAAGAAGAAAAAGAAGAAGATAAGAAAATTGGAAATATTACACTTTACTTTGTGTAGTAAGTGATTTGAAACTAGTTGAAGCTTCAAATTTGGGATTTTTGATTCACCTTCAAAATCACCTAAGGTCAGCCCATATTTCTCAAAAATGAAAAAGGAGTGTTAAAATTTGAAGAAAATAGGAAGAAGAAGAGAAAAGGGCTCTAGTGTCCAAATCTTACCTTGTAGTCCAATTTCTCTAACAATTTCTCTTCAAGTCTTCTAAATTGATCCCCATGCATGCATGTCTTCAAGTAGTCTTCTAAGTACCTCAAAATCAAAATTTCAAACTTAAATTAAGAAGATAAGGTGATGAGTAGTAAGATATCAAGTTGAATTGAGGAATGAAATTTCTTACCTTTGAGATAGGAGGGTTCGAATTTTATGGTTTTAAATAGGAAGAATGTTTGTTTTGGTTTAGATGTTTGAAGAAAGAAGGAGTGTTTGATGATATTAAGAAAATGTTCTTGATGTTATGAAGGTATGCTTGAAGATGTGAAGGACTTGTGTTTGAAGATATAAAGATGTGAAGAAATGGTACTTGAAGATTTGAAGATATGAAGAATTGGTGTTTGAAGATTTGAAGATATGAAGGATTGGTGTTTGAAGATTTGAAGATGTGAATGATTCTTAGAGAGAGATTAGAGAGAAGGAGGAGAATTTTGCTTGGAGATCAAAATGTGTTCGATAAAATGAACAAATTTTGTTCATTTTTGGCCATATTGGCCGTCCACTTTGAGTGAGAGAGGGGGGAAATTTTTGTTTAATTTGTGTCTTGAATTTTGCTTCTTGCATGGGAGACAAAATTTTAATTATATTCTATTTTTTTAAAAATTGTATTATTTTAATTAAGCTATGTATACTGCTTGTTAAAACATTTGTACTGTTAGAAAAGTTGGGGCATTACAGGTGGTATCAGAGCAGGTCTACGGTTCTGTAGACTTGTTAACGAAAGTGTCTTTTTAAATATTTATTAAATAAATAATAAAAAAACAGTCTAGTGACATCCACCTCCACCATATCTCACCGGATTCTTTAAGGTATGCAAATTATTATGTCAACACTCAATTTATTCAATATATGCCATGTCACATTATTATGCAACATCCATTATTCGTGTAATTATGACTTTATGCCTTGTTGCTTTTATTTCATACTACTTATTGCATGTGTACTTGCTATATTAGACGAATGGACTCTATGCTCCTCGTGTATAAAATAGGGACTCATGACGAATCATATAGATTTAATTATACGTATATATATATATATATATATAGATGACTTCTTTTTAATATGGCTACTATGCGATAATAAACTAAGATGGGTACTAAGAATGTATTGCGTGTGATTATAGGAAGATGCATCCATGAAATTCTCCACGAGTGCCTCGGTGCCCCCGAACCTTTAATTAGAACAATGTCGGGAACCAAGACAACAAAGGAAACCCAATTAACACTAGAAACCAACCTACGGCTGGAGAGTTGTTCGCTGAGATTCTCAATGTTGTACAAAACAACAATGGGAACAATAACAACAACAGTACCATAGTGGTGGAACAGTTTCACCATTATCGTCCACCCGCCTTTAACATACGTGATGGCCCAGCAACAATTGAAGAATGGTTAAGAGCGCTGGAAAGGATTTTCAGACTTATAGCTTGCACAGACTCATCTCTCTCTGTCTCTCTCGGTCTCTTTCTCTCATCTCTCTCTCTCTCTCTCTCTCTCTCTCTCTCTTCTTTCCCTTTCTTTCTCTTCTTTCTTTTGTCTTTTCTCCCACTTTTCTTTTCTTTCCATTTCTCTCTCTTCTTTCTTTATTTCTCCCTCACTCTTTTTTTTTCTCTCTGCTTCGTCAGCCGTATCTCTTCCCCAACTCATCGTCAATCTCTTTTATTTCTCCTTCCTTTTCTATTTCAATTTCTCCTTTTCTCAACAGCCCCCCACCCTTAATCCTTGTTAGGAAATTTATTTGTTAGATGATACCATGTAAAACTTAGACTAGGAAGTTGGCACCCCATTTTTCTTGTAATTCATTATAATAAATAGGACTGGAAGAGTTGAGTGAAGTCAGCCAAGTCAAGAATGCAAGAAGACAACTGCAGACTAGAGAGAAGACTCTGCTGTTGTGTCAGCTGAGTATGGCCATGGAGGAAGTCAAGACTTGACTGAAGGAGAATCAACTTAAGAATAATTGTGTGAAGTGTCGGTCACCAAGTCAACTTAAGGAGCCAAGTCTATCATCGGTTGAAGTGATAGTTGAGTCAATCTTATGATTGGAGAAGACTCGAGTCACAAGGGTAAAGGCGGTACAAGTTGAGACAATCGACATTGATCCAGAAGGAAGTCAAGAATATTACTCGATATATTAATATGTCAAAGTCAAGTCTTAAAGTATTTGGCCTAGAAACATGCAAAAGGATTAAGCCAATGGAAAACACTGCAACTTGTGTCAGAACCTGTAAAGCTGGGAAGCCATTTAATACGAGGAAGGGTAAACATCACAAGTGCTACAGACCAAGAAACGACAAGACAACAAACAAGAAGTGTCATTGAAATTAGCCTATCTCTTCAAATGGCAAATTTCAAAGGAGCACTATAAAAGACTAAGGAAGCATTTGAGAAAAGGTTACGAATGACACAGATCATTTAAGCAACATTCAAAAAATTAACCTGCAATATTCTCAAGCTTATCAACATATTCCTCAAGCCTAAAACTCGAAAAAACGAGATCCAACACACGCTGTGAAGAAGAAACAACTTCAACCAGCTAAAGAAGAAACATTTCAAGATAAAAAAAGGGTCTACTTTCCAAGTTGAAGGATTGTAGAAAGGTTCAAGGTCGAACCAAGATTCAAGTTTGTTGGAGGGATATGTGAACAAATCCAAGGACTTGAAAGTGATCTGAAGTAGCAAGACAACTACCTCGTGAAGAAGTTGAGTCATAGGAGAAGCTAGCTGTGTGATCAAGGCTGTCTCTAGACTGTTCACTACTTTGTAACTTGATATGTTATTTAGTGGATTCCTATAGGAGTTGGAGAAGAGTGGATTAGATAATTACCCCATCCTCGAACCACTATAAAAATTACTTGTATCCATTTACTTTCAACACTTACATTCCTGCATATTTAATTATATCTGCTGTTAATTAAATCTTCTATCCAACTGATAATTAACAAGTGCTAAAACAAGTGTTAAAAACAAGCTTTAATCAATCTAAAGGGTGTTAAATCTTCCGCTTGTAAAACCAAATCAACTAAAGTTAAGTATTAGCTTAAGCAGCTGAGTTATACTATCAACAGCTCTATCGAGTCTGTTGAGTGGGTAACTTAGCTGAAAATAGCCAACTTAGTTGTCCCCCAAGGACACAGCTGATTTGAGTTAACTCTGTTGAAGAATCTTGTAGGTCCCAAGGGGTGTAAGTGTAAGGTTTAGAAGGGGGGTTGAATAAACCTTACCAAATTTTTAATGATTTAGTCCTTTTAAATATACGAGTTGATACTACACACAGAAACCTTGATGGACAATCATTTAGCCACTCAAGAGTTAATCTCTCAATGAGACTCAACGAGCCGTTGATGGAATAACTCACGGTTGTTGGCTCTAAATTAACTCAACTGTGTTTTTGTTTTCAGAAGACTTAACACCCTTAAGTTTGATTAAGCAAGAGTTTAGTGCTTGGTTTAGTACTTATAAATTATCAAGTGGATAGCAAATTTATCACAGAGATATAAGCGATTAAAAATGCAGAATTAAAGTCTTTGAAATGTAAATGACATGAAATTTTTATAGAGGTTCGAAGATGGGGTAATTCTTCTACTCCTCTCTTCTCCAACTCCCGGAGGAATCCACTAGGTAATGATCGATACAAAGTGGTAACAATCCCGGATACAAGTCTTGATCACACAACCGACTTGATCCTTTGGGACTCGATGAGACGCCTTGATCACTCACCGGCTTCTCGTGCGACTCGGCTTCTTCACAGGCGCAACCGCCTTTGCTACTACGACTCACTTGCTCAAGCTCTTTGGATTTGATCACGAAGCCCTCCAAAAGCTTAAGGCTTGGTTCGACCTTGAACCTTCCTACAATCCTTCGTGGAATGTAGACCCCTTGATTTTAGTATTTCCTCTTCAACTTATTGAAGTTATCTTTCCTTCACAGTGAGTGTTGGATTGATGTTCTTCGTAGTGTAGGCTTGAGGATTGAGAATGTTTCGCATTTTCTAATAATTGCTTGAACGTTGTTTTGTTCAGTCTATAACTTGTGTCACTCTCATATATGTCTTGTGTCATATATCTTCTCCTCAAATAAAAATCCTCAGGCCTTTTTTATAGTGAACTTTCAAAAATTTGCCCGTTGAAGAGATAGACTTATTTTTGAAAGTCACTTGCGATCGTTGGCTTGTCTTGTTCGATCCTTGAATTGCCATTTCCTCGTATGAATTGTTCTTTCACCTTTTGAGTTCGACACGGTGTAGTGCTTCCCATTGGTTCATTTCATTTGCACGCTTAAGGGACTGAGCACTCCAAGAAAGGTGGTATGGAGATATTACTTGTTTAAGTAATTCTCTTGATTTCCGTGCAACGGATCTTTTCTGATTATCTCGACTTGACCGCATTTCTTTGCTTTCCCCAGGTGACTTAGAGTCGACCTTCCAATCATGGATGACTCTTCTCTCACTTCAACTTGAGACTTGGTTTTCTCGAGTTGACTTGACCGATACTCCACTCACCGCTCCTTGATGAGTTCCCGTCTACTCTTCCTTGCCATACTCACTGTCTCGCAATGAGTCTTCCTTCTAGTCTTGATTGTCTTCTTGCATGTTAGGTCGTAGTGACTTAACTCGGCTTGGCCACTCTATTTATTACAATGCATTTTACAAGAAAGATTGGGTGCCAACTTTCTATTCTAAGTTTTACATGGCATTCATCAAAATCTTAAACAATAAATTTCCTAACAAATCTTAAAAAGACTAAAATTAAAAATTTGGTAAGGTTTATTCAACCCCCTCTCTAAACCTTACACCACACCCCTTGGGACCTACAAGTGGTATCAGAGTGGTTGGTTCATTGAGCCTTCCGCACTAGTTACTGAAGTAGATCACATTCTTTTTCAAAGGTTTTAACACTTGTGTTTTTCAAAGTCTTTTATCTTTTAAAACAAAGTTATTATAATGGAAGCAAATCTAACTCGTATTCTAATGTTCACTGTGGAAGAGTTTGATGATTGAAAAATTCGTATGCAGGCTCATCTATCCACCTTACACGATGAAATGTGGCTTGTGATAGAGGATGGACCATTGCAAATATACAAAGTCAACACTGCTGCAAGAGCAGCACCTGCAGCTGAAGGAGATGCTGCTGAGGCAAGACCAGCCATGGTTGAAAAACCACGTGCTGAATTGACAAATGAAGATCGAAAGAGATATAACCTGGACAATGAGGCCAAGGATATACTCTATAAGACATTGGACAAGACGATGTTCAACAAAGTCAAGTCGTGCAAATCAGCCAAAGAAATCTGGAGAAACTTAACCCTGATTTGTGAAGGATCAGAACAAACTAAAGAGAATAAATTAACTGTTGATGTTCAAAATTTTGAAAATTTTAAAATGCCATGGATCAGCTGGATGCCATATTTACAGAGATAACAAATGAGCTTTCAACCCTTGGGAAAGAATACACTTAGAAGGAGATGTGCATGAAGATTTTAAGAACCCTCCCAGTTGAATGGGAAATGAAAGTCATAGTCCTGAGACATTCAATGGACCTCTCAAAAACATCCAATCATTAGCTATTCTCAGATCTCAAAGCTTATAAGTTTGAGCTGAGAAGAAAAGAGCAAGAGGAAACAGTTATACCCAAGATAGCTTGCATTATTGGCCAGTGATGGGAAAAGAGCTGATCCAAAAGAGACCATTGACCATGAGGAAATTGCCCTTATGGTGAAGAGATTCAACAAGTTCTTTAATAAGAGGAACAAGGGTGAAACCTCCAGAAGACATTCAACACCCTCGAAAGCAAGGGAGGACAGGCTGCCCAAGAGAGCTGAAAATCAGAGAGCTGATAATCAAAGGACCAACAAAGCTGATCAAAGACCTGAGAACCTGTGTTGGAATTGCAGACAACCAAAACATTTTGTTGTTGACTGTTCCTATCCACCAGTCAAGGAATATAGATATGAGGAAGAAAAAAGAGTCTTTAGAGAGAGAAGACAAGAAAAGAAGAAAGCCATGTTGGCTGCTGAGACTGCTTAGCCAGCCAAGTGCAAAGAAGCAGCAAACTCAGATAGTAGTGAAGCTGACTACTCAAGTGTTACAGAGGAAGAGGCTTTGATCTACCTCATGGCCAAATAACAAGATTCAGAAAATGAGGTACATTCTAACTCATCTCATTCTGATTCAGGTGATAGTGACTGTGATACACACACTTCATCACCTACAGATCTTTATGATTCGTTATACAAAATGATGAAAGATTTTGAGCACATTAAAACCTCTCACACACTTTTAAATGAGAAAAACAACTAGCTTAAAAGCCAAAACTCACAGCTGACTAAAGAGCTGAGTACTCTAAGTCACATTACTGATGAGAACACTAAGCTAAAGGCTGAAAATGCCAAGATCATAACAGAGTTAGCTGCTACATAAAAGAGGGAAAAATTGCCTCATTTACAAAAGCATCCAAATCATTGGATGAACTTAATATGAGTCAAAAAGAATGTGGAGACAAGACAGACATATGATTTAATTCCTTTGTGCATAGTCAAACTCCAAGAGTGATTTTGGAAAAGGGATCTTCAAGCAACGAAGGATTCCAAAAACCCAAAACACCAAATGATGCACCCACATTCACTTCAAAGCACAATCACAATCATACTGGCCTTGGTTACAAAGGTAAGGGAAAGAAGCCGATGGAGTATCTTTGAAAGGACAACCGAGAACCAATTGAGACGGTCCTCAAAGGACTCCAAATGAAAATAATGTAAAGAAGCAAACAGAGCTACCAAAAGCCCCATAAATTTCATCAAAGAAATACATATTATGGGAATGGTAGAAACCATCCAAACTAAGCTGATTGGAATAATGTGAAATATGAGCAAAGACCTATGGGAAACAAGCCAAAATGGCAAATACCTCAACCTCAACAAAGGTCATTCCCAAGGCAAAAGAGCTATTATCAGCACACATATGCACCCAAGCACTACACTCAGAGATTTCACAACTATCCCAAGAAATCAATTGCTAAAACACACTAACAGGCATACAGACAAAAGAGACAGCTCTATGATCCTAAAAACCCCAAGTAATTTGATAATGTGCATTATGATTATGGTACTGATAGATGGCAACCTCTTAGAGTAAAATCATCTAGCTATAGGTTGGTTGGAACATCTTATAGCACTAACCCCCCAGGACCCAGGCAAGTATGGGTACCTAAAAATTGATTTTCTTGATTGCAGGTTCAAGGAACAACTGGGTGCCAAGGAACCTGGTACATGGATAGTGGCTGTTCCAGACATATTTGGAGGTAATGAAGCTCCAGGGGAGATCAAAGGCACATGATCCATCAAGAAAAATGGATTGTAGATCACATATGTTGCTTATGTTCAAGGCCTCAACTTCAACTTGTTAAACATCAACCAATTTTGTGACAAAGGCCACAATGTAGGATTCAACATGGAGATATGCCAGATAAAAGATGCTGAATCAAATAAAATTATGCTGCAAGGAACAAGGCAAAAGAAAATGTATGTGGTAGATTGGTCTACTGCTACACCAAGCACATGTCTGCTGAAGAGCACAACAAATCAATCAAGTTGGTTGTAGCATAAAAAGTTGAGTCATTTAAATTTCAAGACAATCAACAAGCTTACAAGGAGTCATCTTGTGGAAGGATTGTCAGACTCAGTGTACAAGAAAGAAAGCATATGCGATGCATGGCAGATGAGAAAGCAAATCAAATCATCATTCAAGGATAAGACAAGTCCTTCTTCAACAAGGATATTGCATCTATTGCATATGGATTTATTTGGTCTAGTTGAGCCAGCTAGCATCAGTGGAAAGAAATACACCTTAGTGGTGGTGGATGAATATTTAAGATATACATGGACGATTTTCATGTGAAAAAAAGGAAACACTGCAGAAGTTACCTCAGCTGATGAGAAGAGTTCAAAATGAGAAGAATCAAACCATTATAAAGATAAGATCTGATAGGGGAACTGAGTTTGTCAATGGGATAATAACTCCGTATTGTGTTGAAAATGGTATTGCTCATGAGTTACCAGCTGCAAGGACTCCACAACAGAATGGAGTAGCTAAAAGAAGGAACATAACTCTCAAGAAAGCTGCAAGGACAATGTTAGTTGAAGCTGGATTGCCTAAGAGATTTTGGGCTGAAGCCATAAATACAGCTTGCTACACTCAAAATAGATGCATGATTAACAGGAAATTGACCAAGACTCCCTATGAGATTTGGACAGGGAGAAAGCCAAATGTTGGATATATCAAGATATTTGGATGTAAATGCTTCATCCATAATAACGGCAAGGATAATTTGAAGGCTTTTGATGCTAAAGCTGATGAAGGTATCTTTTTTGGATACTCAGCTGAGAGTAAAGCCTATAGAGGGCTGAATAAGAGTACTATGGTCACAGAAGAGTCTATCCATGTGGTTTTTGATGAACCTAATGTGAATGGAGAAGACATTGATGAGTTAGCTGATAAGCTAAATCAGCGAACCATGCAGAATAGTCCTTATGTTGAAGCAGATGTGAAAGCACTCAACCCTGGTGATGATCAGATAGCTAAATCCCAAAGACAGTTTGAAGGTCTATAGCTGAATGAAGATGAAGAAGCTATACAAGACAACTTAGCTGCGAGACGGCTGAATCTAGCAGACTTACTCCAATTTGATGTGAGATGGCTAAGAGACCATCCACCTGAGTTAATCATTGGAGATGTTAGAGATGGCATAAGAACCAGATCCAGAGTAAAACATGAAGCTATGTTCACTTGTTTTATTTCCCAAATAGAGCTTAAAGATGTGTCTCAAGCATTGGAAGACACACCTTGAATTCATGCCATGCAAGAAGAGTTGCATCAATTTGAAAGAAACAAAGTATGGAAATTAGTTCAAAGGCCAACCCACCAAAATGTTATTGGTACTAAGTGGGTTTTCAGAAACAAGATGAATGAGGAAGGATCTTGATGAAACCTTTGCTCCTGTTGCCAGATGGGAAGCAATAAGGATATTTCTTGCTTATGCTGAACATAAAAACTTCACTGTTTATCAAATGGATATGAAGAGTGCATTTCTAAACGGACTGTTAGAGAAAGAAGTCTATGTTGAACAACCTCCAGGTTTTGAGCAGAAAACTATTGGAGATAAAGTCTACAAGCTCAAGAAAGCACTGTATGGATTGGAACAAGCACCAAGAGCATTGAATGACACATTGTCTCAGTTTCTAATTGACAATGGATTCACCAAAGGCAAGGTTGTTAGAACACTCTTCAGGATTCAAGATGGAGAACCGCTTGTTCAAATATATGTGGATGATATCATTTTTGGATCCACAAACAAAGAGATGTGTGACAAGTTCTCAAACCTCATACAAGGTAAATTTGAGATGAGCATGATGGGAGAGCTGACTTTCTTCTTAGGACTTCAAGTAAAGCAATTGAAGGATGGAACCTTCATAAGCCCAAACAAGTATACCATAGATTTAATGAAGAAATTTGGTATGGAAGAGAAGTCATCAGTGAAAATTCATATGAATACATCAATCAAGAAGGACATGGATGCTGATGGCAAAGCTGTTGATCAAACCAGATACAGAGCCCTCATTGGATCTTTGCTCTATCTAACGATGCGATAAAGATGCGAGCGGACATCACATTTGCAGTAGGTGTATGTGCCAAATTTCAATCTGCACCAAAAGAGAGTCACATGACTGCAACTAAGAGAATCCTAAGGTATTTGAAGGGATGCCAAGAAGTCGGCTTATGGTATCCAAAGGAAAGAGGATTTAAGCTGGTAGGATACTCACACTCAGACTATCTTTGGATGTAGAGTTGACGGAAGAGTACTTACAGTACATGTCAAATGCTTAGAAACAGTTAGTTCTTGGTTCAACAAGAAACAAAACTCAATAGCTACATCCACAAATGGTGAAGCGAGTGCATAGTCATGGCAAACATTATGACCAAGTCTTATGTATGAGATAGCAAATGAGAGACTATGATATTGAAGAAACGGAGATTCCAATTATGTGCGATGATACTAGTGCCATTGCAATCACTCAAAATCCAGTGTTGCATTCAAGAACAAAGCACATTGATGTCGATATCATTTTATAAGAGATCATGTTGAAAAAAGACATCACTTTGGAATACATCTCAACCGAGAAGCGATTAATCGACATATTCATGAAACCATTATGTGAATCAAGGTTTGAAGAGCTCAAGAATGAGTTAGGGTTAGTTGAGCCGAGTTAGGACACTCGGAAGACTCAATCACAGAGATAGATAGAAGAGAGAATGGAAAATAAGCAAGTTTCACATTTCATGCCAAGTGAAGCGGCTGGTCGAGAAGTCACCAGACGAGTTAGATGATAGCCGAGTGATCTAATGTGAAGAGCGAATCAGAGTTAAGTAACTTTGGATGTAAGCTGAATCATTTATGAGCTAAGTGATAAAAACGTAGTCGTTTTATTCAAGCGGGATTGTTTTTAAGGATGAAGTCAGGTAATTAATTATGATCACAAGACAAAAGTTGCACAAAGAAACCATATGATTTGATATAATCGCTCTTGCATTTAATTTGGGGAAATTAATGCGCTTTTGAAAAGTCAATCCTGACCGTTGATCTTAAACAAATTTTTCAAATTCCAAAAACCATTTTTCGAGTCCCTTATTTACCAAAATTCATCTTTCTATCTCCTCACACAAACTCTCATCTTGAGCAAGCAAGCAAGTTTTCTCTCTACAAACCATTTGAAACCCTATCTTTCAAGTTCAAGTTTTTCGTGTTCTTCTCCGATCAAAAATTCTAAAAATGGCTGCTACTCATGATTTCTCGAAGCTATCCGAGAAAATCCACACTGGTGCTTCAGTGGATTTTAAAGGGATGATCAAGCAGGGCATTGATGAGGCCCTGGTGAAGAAGATCGTAGATAAGCTGGAAAAGTCCGGTGTGAAGGACTTCTCTCGATGCACTTCACGAATACATATTTGGAGGAGGTCGCCATGTTCTAGGTGAATGCCGAGGTGCATGACGATGAGATTCGCTCATTCGTCCATGGCAAGGCCATCAAGATAACTGCAAATGACCTTGCTGAGCACTGTTTCTTGCTCTATGAAGGATTGAAGGACATTGCTGAGAAGGATGTCACCTTGGCTGCAGCTTGGAAGGAAGTTGCAAAGCCCGAGTATGCTGCTAAAGCTGTGTATACAACTAAGAAGGATTTTCTAAAGGAAGATTACCACAAGCTGATGGACATCGCGTCCAAATGCGTGGATATAAAGTTTGGAAGCTTCAACTAGCTATCATAGACTAAGCTGATTGTGATGGTTGCGATTGTGTAAGACAAGAATGTGAACTGGGCTGAGTTCGTCTTTAGCCGAGTGTGCCAGAACGTGATCAACAAGTCCTATAAGGAAGATGGAACTTTTGGATGCTCGCTGGGATATGGCCTTGTCATTGGCCACTTGATGGAGGTTAAGAGTATTGCTTTGCACCATGGAAAGCTATTCCATGCAAACAAGAGGATGCTCAAAGCTAACCTCTCGGGCGCACAGAAGAAAGCCCATGCGAGGAAGGCTTATACAAGTGAAGGGGAATCGGTTAACCCAACAGAAAACACAGCTGAGACCTCCCCAGCTCTCTCGCCCAAGCCCATTTCTAAGAAGAGAGTTGCGACAGCCAAACATGCCCCTGCCCTAGCAGCCAAGACAAAGACAACACCTGCCAATGCAGGCAAACCCAAAGCACCTACTCGAGCAGCCAATGCCACTGCCTTCGCAGCCGAGACTGAGGAGGAACCTCTACCTTCCTCACCAGTCGTGAAGAAGAAGCGTACTGCCAAGTCCAGGAAGGCAACTGCATCAAAGAAAACTGATATTGAAACACGACCTTCACCCTTGAAGAGCTGGGAAGTGGAACCGAGATTCCATTGGTTGCCACCAAGAGTAGACGGTTGTTTAAGAAGTCTGAATTAGAGAAGATAGCCAAGTTCGGCCGGAGGAGACCGTTGAGACTGCTGATGCTCAAGAGGAGCAGTCTCAAGAGAAAGTTGATGTGACTGAAAAGACTGGTGATGCTTGATCGAGAAGTACAAAAGTCCTGATTGCCGGACACACACTGTGGAGACAGAAGGAGCTGAGACAGCTAAGACAATGGAAGAAAAGGTTGTCTCACCCCCTCAGACTGATGCAGTTGAATCTGAGGAGGAGCAAGCTCCATTAACCACCATTCCAGAGGCCGGAGAGGATGATGATGAAGATCTAATTATGTACTCTCCAGTCTATCTAGACATTTAGACAAGGCTAAGGAATTGGAGGAACTGGAAGCTCGATTACTCCAGGCAACAATTCACTCGTGCAGAGTTCATTGAAGAAGAAGATGAGCTTCTTAGCCTCCTTAGAGGTGTCCTAGTCCAATTTTCCCTGAATGAAGAAAATTGAATGGATGCCCTCCGTGCTATAAAGGAGGACGAGAAGGAGAACACCCAGGAGAAAGCAAAATCTTTTGAGAAATCCAAGATATTCTTGCATATAGGAACCCATGAACATCTTGTGGAGTCCACTGACAGTAGCGATGAGCAGATGGGCCCTGCTACTATAGTCGAAAAGGCCAAGTTAAAGTAGGCCACTAGAGAATCCCGAGCCATGCACGAGCAGAACCTTCAAGAAGGTCCAGGAGAGTCTTCCAAAATCTCTCCTTGGACTGATCCTTTGGGAGTGGCGCAGGAGATTGCATCTGTCATTGTTGCGACCTCGTCCCCCGTGCATTCTTAAGAAGGCTCTTAGGGAAACGACGATGAAGCTGGGAATGTGGGCACCCAAGCCAAGCCTAACCCTGAAGATGGTGTTGAGATACCTCCCCAACGGCTGATCACTCAACTGGAACAACAACCGTGTCTTAGAAGCTGAGTAACCCCATTATTGTTCACTCAACTAGTGCGCCAGCTGAGGGGGAAGCTCTCTCCACCACATTAGGGTCGGAGGATGCTGTGGGAGACAACACAAAGAAGTTTGGAGGCGAATGAGAGAACATAACTGAGAAGCAGAGTGAAATTAACTACACTCAGACAGTTGAGACCGTCTCAGCTGAGATTTCCTCTGATATGCAGGCCGATGAAGATGTTGATGCAGCTAAGGTAAAGGATGGAGAGGCCACAGGAGTTGAGACTCTTGGCCATGAAAGTGTAATCCAAGGAGTTGAGACTCCAAAGGATGCCAATGCAGAGAACCCAAGACAGCTGAGTTTGTCGAAGGGATAGTCAAAGGCCTCACAACAGTTGAGACTACTAGAGGGTAAAGAAGGCCTAAAGGAGGTTGAGACTTCCTTAGGTAAGGAGCCAGAACAACAGAACATTCCTCAAGTTGAAGGAGTTACTGTAAAAGAGGAGATCAGCGCCTTTCGCGATTCCCCAGAACACATTAACACATCATTTCTGGGATCCGAGGATGAAGCTGAGTCCACACACCATGAAGATTCAATGATTGACAAGGCTGAGGATGTTCTCAAATCTCGGAGCAATGTGGTGATAAGACAACTCCTATGAGATTCAACTTTGATAATGAGCCATCACCCCATGCTACATCAAACTCCGATGACGATGATGAAATAGCTGAGGACATGGTAACTCAAAAGGAAAAACTCACTGAGACCGAAGAAGCTGTTAAGACATCTGAGGCTCAGTCAGTTGAGCAGATCCCTATAATTGCTCCAGCTGAAACAGAGTCAGTTGTGCAGGCTACCATAACTATAGCAGTAACGACTCCAACAGCTCCCTCGCAGGCTTCCAAAGCTGCAATATCTGCCAATGATTCTATCGCAGCCGATGCACAGAGAGCTACGGGGATACCTTTTGTCAGAGATGATGTCTTTGAAAACATCTTCCCATTAAATGTTGAACTACCAGACATGGAAGTTGAGTCTGCCAGAGACCAAGAGAAGTATATCGTGCAGGAAGAGCTCGTCATTCCATCAGATACGATTGTGCCAATAGGTTTTGATTTCAATGTAGTGTGGCTGAAAGATGAGTTGACTTTGAAAGCTGAGTCGGCTTCGACAGCAGAGTTCCGTGAAGCCTTCAAGAAAATCTGTGATGAGATTGAGAAGATGGAATGCCACCATGCATCCCTGGATCTTAGATTGGACAATCGTGATGCAACCTTTAGTGCAGATTTAAGTGGAGTTATGCTTCGTATAAGGGAATGGGCTGCACAGTAGATTAACATGGGCTTAGAGCAGGTCCGCTACTTTAAGGAGTTATTTGCAAAGATGTTAGTATGGAGTGCGGATACGTCGAAGTTTCAGCAGGGAATGAGATTTTATGGTCAGAATGGAAACCGCGCACAAGTCGGCTTGGAATTGCTTAAGCATCACCACCAGAAGACAACATGAACCAGAAGTTTAATCTTCTAATGGCAGAAATGAAATTGGTGACAGCTGAGTCGAAGGCTACTCAGTCAGAGTTCCAAACAGCCCACTCTAGTGCAGAATTCTACTTTCAGCTGACTGGATTTCCTTCTGAGCGGACTATTCCCTGGCCTAACCCTTCCATTTGGTGATGATGCAAAAAAGGGGGAAAATGATGCCTTAAATAGAAGGAGGAGAAGTGGAGTAATAAGGAGGCGAAAACAGGTGACACAGCTGAGGGGGAATGAAGTTCGAAAAATCTTCCTTTGAAACTCACGTATGCTGAAACCCCACAGCTAGGTGATGTCACTGCTTCTATTCGTAGCAAGCTACCGAAAGGGCTATCCATTGAGCAGCAAGCTGAGATGGCTGTGAAAGATGCAAGAACAACCATTGAAGTTAAATTCGAGAAGGTAGTTGAAAGGCAATCTGCGCGTATGCAAGACACAAGGAAACAGTATGATGGTCCTCCAGCTGGAAAGGATCACCTAGCTATAAAGCCCCCAAGATAATATGCTATGCCTGATGCTGGATTTGAGCCCAGATCTCTAGAGGAATTCTAATCTCTAGAAGCAGAAGGTTATATTAAATATATGACTTTACCTCAAGCATGGGATCTATACTGGGAGAAAGGAATTGATCTATGCAAGACGGCTGATAAACGGCCAAGTTCTAGCAGTCACTCTGCTGGAAAGTCAAAGGCTCCAATACAATATACTCCTAGAGGAAGTGAAGCTGAGTCAACAAGGGCCAAGACCAGAAGATGTTAAGTATGTGGATCTCATATACTGGGCTGGATTCGATCATCTTGCTAATATGGAGGTTGCACGCAAGGTTGCTTAAGCAAAGAAGAGGCAAGAGGAAGAAAATGATAGAGTGAATCACAAATGGGAATAGAGGTAGCCAAGGGATGACCCTACTGCTAGGTGAGCTTATGAGAAGAAGAAGAGAGATGAAGAAGAGAAGAACAGGAAGAGAGTTGAAGATGATAGGAGGAGTGCTGCTGAAGAAGAGAGAAGAAGGAAGCAGCAAAGGCGTTGAAGACAACTGCCAAACCCTTCATGTATTTTACTTTGTTGTAAAAACAAAGCTGTAAGTTTTCCTTGTAATAAGCTCTGAGAATTTCCCTGTAATGTTCATTCTCTTTGTAACTTAGCTTAGATACACATTGAAAAGTTGTATTTGTATACAACTCTGTCACTTGTTGTAAACAACTTTGTAAAGGACAAGAATGTTATGATCAATAAAACTTGATTATTCAAAAGCATACATTCTTTGTTACTGCACAACATGTATTTGTTGTTTACTTATTTTGTATGATTTATGTTTTGGCATCATCAAAAAGGGAGAAATTGTTAGGAAATTTATTTGTTAGATTTTGATGATACCATGTAAAACTTAGACTAGGAAGTTGACACCCCATTTTTCTTGTAATTATGTATTGTAGTAGATAGGACTGAAAGAGCTGAGTGAAGTCAGCCAAGTAAAGAATGCAAGAAGACAACTGCAGACTAGAGAGAAGACTCTGCTGTGTGTTAGATGAGTATGGCCATGGAGAAAGTCAAGGACTCGACTGAAGGAGAATCAATTGAGGAACATATTTGTGAAGTGTCACTCAAGTCAACTTAAGGAGCCAAGTCTATCAGTTGAAGTGATAGTTGAGTCAATCTTATGATTGGAGAAGACTCAAGTCACAAGGGGTAAATGCAGCAGTCAAGTTGAGACAACTGACATTGATCTGTTGGAAGGAAGTCAAGAATATTACTCGATATAATAATATGTCAAAGATGCCAGGTCTTAAAGTGTTTGGTCTAGAAACATGCAAATGGAATAAGCCAATGGGAAACACTGCAACTTGTGTCAGAACATGTAAAGCTGCGAAGCCATTTAATACGAGGAAGGGTCAACATCACAAGTGTAGCAGACCAAGAAAAGACAAGCCAACGAACAAGAAGTGTCATTTGAAATTAGCCTATCTCTTCAACCGGAAAATTTCAAATGAGCACTATAAAAGGCTGATGAAGCATTTGAGAAAAGGTTATGAATGACACAGATCTTTTAAGCAATTAACCTACAATATTCTCAAGCTTATCAAGATATTCCTCAAGCCTAAAACTCAAAGAAACTCGATCCAACACACACTGTGAAGGAGAGACAACTTCAACCAGTTGAAGAGGAAACATTTCAAGATCAAAAATGGGTCTACTTTCCAAGTTGAAGGATTGTAGAAAGGTTCAAGGTCAAACCAAGATTCAAGTTTGTTAGAGGGTTGTGTGAACCAATCCAAGTACTTGAAAGAGAGCTGCCTCGTGAAGAAGCTGAGTCACAGGAGAAGCCAGCTGTGTGATCAAGGCTGTCTCTAGACTGTTCACTGCTTTTTAACTTGATATGATATTTAGTGGATTCCACTAAGAGTTGGAGAAGAGTGGATTAAAAGAATTACCCCATCCTCGGACCACTATAAAAATTACTTGTGTCAATTTACTTTTAGCACTTACATTCCTGCATATTTCATTATATATACTGTTAGTTAAATCTGCTATCCAACTGATAATTAACAAGTGTTAAAAACAAGCTTTAATCAATCTAAAGGGTGTTAAGTCTTCCGCTGTTAAAAACCAAATCAACCAAAGTTAAGTATTAGCTTAAGCAGCCGAGTTATACTATCAACAGCTCTATCGAATCTGTTGAGTGGGTAACTTAGCTGAATATAGCCAACTTAGATGTCCCCCAAGGACACAACTGATTTGAGTCAACTCTGTTGAAAAATCTTAAAAAGACTAAAATCAAAAATTTGGTAAGGTTTATTCAACCCCCCTTCTAAACCTTACAGCACACCCCTTGGGACCTACAATCCTCTTTTCTATTTTATTTTCCTTTCTCTAATCATATTTCTCAACCCCTCGTAAACAGGCCTCTTTCTCCATCTCTCACTCTGTTTTTTTTTTCTTTCTAATCTGTTTTCCCTAACTTTGTCATATGCAGCAACCCCTAAAATCCCTCTTCTTCTTCCTCTAATTTCTTTTTCTCGAATAATAACCATTTCCTTTCTTTATTTTTTTTTTTTTTCGATCAAAACTACTCGCGCACAATGGCACGACACACGGCGTAACCGCAAGCTAGTTCAGGTGGTTCGGAGGAGAACGAGTTGGTTTTGGGCTGAATCGGAGATTTTTTGGCAGCGGCTGGGATCGGGTTTTTGGGCTGTTAGCATTCGTTTTATTTTATTTTCAGATTTCTGGAATAATTAGGTTTGGGTGTTTGGTTTTTCAATGGGTTCTCCATTTTGAGCCGAGGGTTTTCTCCTTTCTGGCGTCGTGGTTGTGGATTTTTGGGTCTGGAGATAAATTTCTGGTTTTGGGGTGGCCTTGTAACAGAGTTAAGCAGGCGAAATTTAAGAAAACATGACTTTACCTTGCTGGGAATGAAGTAATAGAGCACGTGAAAAAAATATAATAATGGTTAAGATTCATAATCTTGAAGAAAGACTTGATAAATCAATCGGTTGAAATTTTTAATCTGATAAAGCTAAATCTAGTAAATTGATTGGAAAAGGATAGATTTTAACGGGAGTTTGAAATCAGAAGTCCTTAACTTAAAATCTTTAGGGTTTTATCTAAAAAGGGAAAGATAAATAGACCAGGCTTAAACTTGGGCTTGGGCAAATGAACATTGGAATGGGCCAGAACTTGGGTTGACTTGGATTTGGGCTAATATGATTATTGGACTTAAGAAAATTTGGACTAGATAATTTGGGCTTGGATTTTAAAAATATAATTTAGCCCCTAATAAAAACTAAATAAAATCTAATAAAATCACAATTCTTAGTAAAAAGCCCAAGTAAAATTCTGGTATTACATACTATCCTCCTTAAAAATAATTTCATCTTTGAAATTAAACTTACCTAACAAAGATTGAACCTCTCGATGTGATGCTAAGATATCGTCCTTACCTTCCCAAGTAGCCTCTTCTTGGCTATGTCCACTCCATTGCACTTTGACTAATTCAACGTCTAGATTTCTTAACTTATGCACCTTTTGATCTAGTACTGCCACCGGTTTCTCCTTGTATGAAAACTGCCTATCCAATTCTATTTTCTCAAAATTAACAACATGACTCGGATCCGGCATGTATCTCTATAACATAGATATGTGAAAAACATTGTGTATTCTCGACATTGCTGGCAGCAAGCCCAATCTATACGCTCTTCTCCCCACTCACTCCAAAATTTCATACGGTCTAACATATCTTAGATTGAGCTTCCATCTCTTGCCAAATCTGGAAATTCCTTTCATCGGCGATGCCTTCAGAAAAACTTTCTCACCTACCACAAATTGTAACTCTTTTCTTTTTGGAACGACATAAGACTTTTGTCAATCCTGTGCCACCTTAATTATTTCTGTTATCTTCTCTACAGCTTCAATTGTTCTTTTGATAATGTCCAGACTCAAAACTTTCTTCTCTCCAACTTCATCCCAGTGAACTGGTGATCTACACTTCCTCTCGTATAATCCCTCGTATGGTCCCATCCTAATAATTGACTGATAACTGTTATTATAAGAGAATTCAATTAGTGGCAAGTGGCGTTCCCAACCTCCTCCGGAATCTAACATACATGCCCTAAGCATGTCCTCCAGTGTCTGTATCGCCTGTTCGGATTGTCTATCTATTTGGGGATGGAAAACCGTACTGAATTGTAATTTCGTCCCCAATGCTCTTTCCAAACCTTTCTAAAATTTTGAAGTAAATCTGGTGTCTCTATCAGACACAATCAAAACTGGCACCCCGTGTAGCCTCACAATCTCCTTAATGTACAATTGAGCAAACTTTTCCATGCTGAAAGTCATCTTAACCGGCAGAAAGGGTGCAATCTTCATCAATCTGTCCACGATAACCCATATAGCTTCGTTTCCTCTATTCGACCTCGGTAATCCAGTCACAAAATCCATTGTAACATGCTCCCGCTTCCACTCTGGGACCTCAAGTGGTTGTAGCAACCCCAATGGTTTTTGGTGTTCTACTTTGATTTGTTGACAAGTCATGCATCTCTCTACGAACGATGCAATAGAGCCCTTCATGTTTCTCCACAAAAAAATATTTCTCAAGTCACGATACATCTTTGTACCTCCCGGATGCACCGTGTAAGGTGTACAATGAGACTCTTCTAAGGTTTCTCTTCTCAGGTTCTCGTCCTTTGGCACATAGACTCTCCCTTCATAAGTAAGCGTATCGTCAGGTGCTTCAGCGAAACCTCTAATGTTTCCAGCTAAAGCTCATTGCCTCATTTTGCACAAAAACTTATCCTTCGTTTGCGCCTCCTTGAGCTGATTTCTCAAAGCCAGCTTCGCCACCATAGCAGATATGATGTGATGGTACTACCGCATCAATTTTCAAGTTGACAAAATCCTTGATCAACTGCTCTTGTTTCGTGATCATACTCGTTAGTTCACCACTGTTCGTCCGACTCAAAGCATCAATCACTATATTGGCTTTACCTGGGTGATAGTGGATAATACAGTCATAATCTTTGACTAACTCCAGCCATCTTTGACTTTTGTGATCCGTATAGATATCACATATCCCTTCGTAAAAGTAATGTTGCCATATCTTCAGGGCATTTACAACGGCTTCTAACTCCAAGTCATGCGTGGGATAGTTAAGCTCATGTTGCTTTAATTTTCTCGAGGCACAATCTATCTCCTTCCTTGTTGCATGAGTACACATCCGAGACCTTGTTTTGACGCATCACTATAAATAACGAACGTTTCTGATCCATTAGGTATCGTCAAAATAGGTGCAGTAACCAATCTCCGTTTTAGCTCTTAGAAACTGGTTTCGTATTTCTCGGTCCATTGGAATTTCTCTCCCTTTCTGGTGAGTCGGGTCATTGGTCCAACAATCTTGGCAAAACCCTCAATGAACCGTCTGTAATATCCATTGAATCCTAAGAAACTGCGTACCTCGCTTACCGTTGATGGAGCTTTCCATTCATTTATGGCCTCCAATTTGGCTGGATCCACCTCAACACCACGAGCAGTAACTACATGACCCAAGAACACCACTCGCTCCAGCCAAAACTCACACTTCTTGAACTTCGCATAAAGGTTCTCTTTGCGAAGTATCTCAAGCACGATTCTCAAGTGCTCTTCATGCTTCTATTTATCCTTTGAATAGATCAAGATATCATCGATGAACACAATGACGAATTGATCTAAGTAAGGATGAAACATTATATTCATCAAGTCCATAAAGATCGCGGGTGCGTTGCTTTACCCAAATGTCATCACAGTAAATGCCATTTTGGGTATATCTGCTTCTTTGATCTTCAGCTGATGATACCCAGATATCATATCAATCTTCGAAAAAACTTCAGCTCCTCTTAATTGATCAAACAGATCCTCAATGCGGGGCAAGGGGTATTTGTTCTTGATCGTGAGATTGTTCAGCTCTCGATAGTCAATACACATCCTCATTGTACCATCTTTCTTCTTAACGAACAACACATGAGCTCCCCATGGAGACACATTCGGTCTCACATAAACCTTATCTAATAATTCTTGTAATTGCACCTTTAGTTCTTGCAATTCCTTAGGTGCCATTCTGTATGGTGCCTTTGACGTTGGTGCTGCTCCCAGTACAAGATCAGTTGTGAACTCCACTTATTGATCTGGTGGCATTCCAGGTAAATCCTCTGGAAAAACATCGATATACTCCCGAGCGATCGGGATATCAGACCCAGCTGATGATGGAGCGGATCAAAGCACTTCTTCAGCTAATTGTTGTTGGCAGCATCAGCGAGAGGATGTATCTAATGTAGCTAGAGATGATGAATTCTCCAACTCGGGACTTGTTGTTGTTTGGTTAGGGCTAGAGTCACTTCTCTTTCTCCAAGTAAACCTTGGATTGGAGTTGAGAGGGCGACTGTTCTCTTTTCAGTCGGGGGTAGCCATTACATTCACCAAGAATGCTTGGCATTTTCCTTTCCTTAGCATCTTCACGGCTTTCATTGTTGATATAACTCGTGGCAAAACACCAAATTTAGTCCCATGGAACATTGAAAGTTGCCTTTCTATGTACATGGAAATCTATTTCCCTCTCGTGACACCGGATGTTTGCTCGGTTCTGGCTTAACCAATCCATTCCTAGGATTACGTGAAAGTCTTTCATCTTTATAACATATGGGTTCACTTCTAGAGTTCTTCCCTCTATGTTTAGTTGTACCCCACTTACTCTATGTTCAACCACTATAGTTTTACCCGATGGTATGCTAACCCCCAAAGGTTCCACAGACTCACATATCGCATTATTTAGTTTGTCAATAAATTTCACAGATATGAAAGAATGCGTAACACCAGTATCAATAAGTACACGAGCATGTATATTAAAAACTCGTAACATACATGTCATTTTCTCAGGCTTCTCTTGTGCGTCCTACTCGGTCATGGCGTACATTCTGGGTTTTACTCTGGTGGGTCTCTAATCCCTCTAGGCTGGTTAAGATATTTCTGACAGTTCCAACCCTGATGCCCTAGTTGATGACATCGATAACAAACATCCTTTCCCAGCAAACACTCGCCATTATCATATTTCCCGCATTGCTGGCATTGTGACCTTGTCTGCTGACCTTGCTGATTAGGGGTACCATCGACTCTTTGCTGTTTGTTGTTATTGACAAACTTTCCACTGCTTAGACCCTCCCATTTCCTTTTGGGAGCCACATACGCCTTTTTATTACCTCCCTCTAATCTCATACTAGAAGCAACCGTTCGAGCTCCTTCCACCACTGCACAATACAATGTGTTCCCCAGTATACTCACCATTTCCCCCAATTCAGGGCGTAAACCTGAAACAAACCTCTTAGCCTTCTACTGGTATGTGTCTATCAAGTGAATAGCATATCTTGCTAATTCATTGAATTTTTGCTTATACTCGAGCACTGTCATCGTCCCTTGTTGTAGATTCGAAACTCTCTTTCCTTCTTATCCCTGTAGGATTGTGGGAAAAATTGTTGCATGACTAACTCCTTAAAGTCATTCCATTGCATATCAATTCACTGCTAGTCCGTGATGGTGCGTCGGTGTAAGTCCCACTAATGCCTCGTGTTTTGTTTTAGTAGATATATTGCACAGGAAACCCTCTTGAGTCAGTGCACTCAATCAGTTCAAATATTCCCTCTAATTCTGCGATCCATTCTTCCACAGTATGTGGCTCTTCCTGTCCCATAAGGGTCGGAGGTCAGTAGAGGCAAAACTGTTCCATCACTTGTGAAGTGTTGTTCATCGGAGCTGGCTGGTTTTGTGGATTCATACCACCCCCTTGAGTCAAACCCTCAATGTTTGTGGCCAGGTGTGCCACTACATCTTCCAAATTTTCAAGAGTTGAATTTGGGGCAGCCCCGGTTCTATGGCCTCTAGGCATCATCCTATATCATGAAAGTAAAACTCATTTAATTTCCAATTGGAAAATTTCAAGCTCATATTATAAAAAATTAAACCACAATAATAACAAGTAACCAAAGGGATATAAGAAAATAATCATCCATTAATATCAAATTTTCTTACAACTGCTAGTTTGGAAATAAAAAAAAAACATATACCAAAATACTAGCGAAAGAGAAAAAAATCCAAACATCGACTACTAAAATAAAATAAAAAAATTCTAGCTAATCAATCATCTTCTTTTAGGTCCTTCTCCGAATCTTTCTCCGATTCTTCCTCTGGATCTTCATCATCACTAGATTCAGGTGGAGGGGCATCATCATGTATGTCTTGTTCCTCAAGCCAAAAGTGAGGAACGTTCATTGTGAGTTGTATATGGTCCACCACCATTGTTGGAAAGCCGAAGTAAAATCCCTTTCCAAAATTAAAATCCTCATAACTGACTCGCGATCGGACACCCTAGACATCCGCTATCATTTGGTTATATATCTCTCTTGCTTTTCATATGGGTATCTCCGATAAGGTATTGATATATATTAGTATGCCTTTTTGATCAGATACCAAGTGACCGGCATATCTTGCCTCTCTCCATAATTCAAACATAGTCGTTAAGTGCATACCAACGTTATGACTAGGGTCCCACTGGTATTGTTCGTATCTCTCTATCGTTGCCCTCTTATTTACGCTACTAACGTCAGATTTTTGTGTTGTATACCTCCTACGTGCCATCTATAGAGCATGAAAAACAATTAAGTCCTCTAAGTTCTTTCTACTGTCCATAGAGTTCACAAATATCATAATATCACAATAGTTCAATGGCATTCTATCGTATGTGCTATGCATCCAAAAAATCTTAGCATATTATTTTCATTTTTCTCTTTGCAATTGAAATTATTAAATTCATTACAATAGTATTAATGGAAACACTTTAGCAATTTTGGCATTAGCAGTAGCATGAGCAGTAACAACAATGATGACATTAGCAGTAGAAAGCGAATTTTTTTTTATAAAAAAGTTATCGTACCTTGGGTTTGGAATTGGTGTGGCATAGCCGTGGTTGATACATACACTCTTTTCATTTATTTAAAAAAAATATTCTTATTCATTTGTCTGAGTACACACACGAAAACTACATGTATTTGTTTTTGCAAATCTACAGGAAGATAGACCCTCTCTGATACCACCTGTAACACCCTAGAATTTTTATTATAAAATAAACAAGCACACACTAAATTATAACAATTGAAAAGAGCACGAAGAATTTAAAATAAAATAAATTGAGTCATGCGGAAGCAATGTATTTCATAAAAAAAATTTAACCATCGTCTAATTCTGTCAATTACTAATGAACTGGAAATAAAACTAATGACTTAAACAACTTGAAAGAAGTCAAATAGTTCAACACAATTTTTATTTAAATATCCATCGCTCTTAGCCAGCGCCACCTCCTTCACCTGAAAAGTTGGTTATATATGGGGTGAGTGACACAACTCAGTGGTATAGGTCCCAAGGGGTGTGGTGTAAGGTTTAGAAGGGTCATCAAAGTTACCCACTCAACAGACTCGACTGAGCTGTTGATAGTATAACTTAGCTGGGTCAGCTAACACTTAAGTTTTTAGTTGATTTGATTTTTATACAACGGAAGACTTAACACCATTGTTAATTTTAAACTTGTTTTTAACACTTGTTCTTAGCAATGTTATTATCAGTTGGGTGGCAATATAGCTTAAACAACACAAATAAATCTAAGCAGGAAAATAAAATGTTGTAAGTAAATGACACAAACAAATTTTATAGTGGTTTGAGGATGGGGTAATTCCTCTAATCCACTCTTGTCCAACTCGTGGAGGAATCCACTAGTAATAGATCAGGGTACAAAGTAGTTCTCAGTCTGAGACAACTTTGATCACACAGCTGGCTTCTCCTGCGACTCAGCTTTTTCACAAGACAACTTTCTTGCTACTTCAGCTCCATTCCAACCCTTGGAATTGATCACACAACCTTCCAACGAGCTCAAATCTTCTGGTTCCACCTTGATCCTTGCTACAGCTCCTTCAGTCTTGGAGAGTAGACCACTTAAGTTCTTAAAACTTTTTCCTCTTCAACTGGTTGAAGTATTCTTTTCTTCACTGAGTGTGTTAGATCGAGTTCCTTCGGATTTTGGCTTGAGGAATATCTTGGCAAGCTTGAGAGAATGTTCGCAGGTTTTGCTTGCTTAAATTTCTTGATCATTCGTGTTATTGCTTGTTCTTCTCTCTCTTTCTTCCTTGGCTTCTATAGTGTTCATTTGAAAATTTGTCCATAGAAGAGATAGACTATTTTCAAAATGACACTTCTTGTTCGTTGGCTTGTCGTTTCTTGATTTGCAGCTTTTGATGGTGACAATTCCTCGTATTAAATGTTCCTATAGCTTTTCAGGACCTGACAAAAGCTTAAGTGCTTTCCATTGGTTTATTCCTTTTGCACGCTTCTGGGATGAGCACTTTAAGACATGGAAACATGGAAGTATTACTATTTTAAGTAATATCCTTGACTTATGTTCAACGGATCAATATCAGTTGACTTGACTTGATAGTTGCCTTTACCCCTTTGACTAAGTTAGCTCCAATCATTTAGGAATGACTCAACTGTCAGTTCAACTGGTAGACTCAACTATTTACTGACTTTACTTTCATATCTTCAATCTTTACACAACTGTCCCACAACTGGATGTTCTTCTGTCGAGTCTGTGCCTTCCATATTGATTACACTCAGCTGACCCACAACTGGGTCTTCACTTCAGTCTTCAATTGACTTCTTCCATTTCTTAACATAGCTGACTTTACTCAACTCATGCAGTCCTGTCTATTCTAAGTTTTACATGGTATCATCAAAATCTAGTAATAAATTTCTGAACAATTTCCCCTTTTTTGATGATGCCAAAACTTTAAAAAAATATAACAAACACAAGCAAGTGCAGTAACAAAGAATGTATGAGCTGAATATGTCAATTTTATTGATCATAACATTCTTGTCCTTTCCAAAGCTATTTACAAGATATACTCTATACACTGTATCAGAGCTTATACATACATTTGAATTACAACATGTATCAGAGCAAGGCTATTATAATAGGTATCAGAGCTTTATTATATTACAGAATACTTACAGCTTGTGTATTTACAGTTAAGTAAAATACATGAAGTGGTTACATCCGTTTTCAACGCATTGGCTGCTTCCTTTTTTGCTCTTCATCTTCAACTTTCCTTCTATCATACTCTGCTTTGGTTCTCTTCTTTTCTTCTTCCTCTTTCTTCTTCTTCTCATATGCGCATTTAGTAGCAGGGTCATCCCTATTCTGCCTTTCCTCCCATTCACGTGTAACTCTCTTATTATCGGTTTCTTGCCTCATCACTGCCTCCTCATTTTTGCGTTTTACTTCCAAATTGGCAAGATGGTCATACCCAACCCTGTAATTGATCCCCTTGTTATGTGGATCAATGTACCTTATGTCTTGTGGTCTTGGCTGTGGTGGAGTGCCTCTGCCTCTTCCACTACTTCCAGACCTTCCCTTCCCTCTTGTTGACTCAGCTTCTCCTCTGGGAGTGTACTGTACTTGTGCTTTTCCAACTGAGTGACTGGTGGAACTCTGCTGCCTATCAGCTGATTTGCATAAATTGAGACCCTTCTCCTAGTACAAGTCCCACACATGTGGTAGAGTCAAGTTCTTGGAGTAGCCTTCTGCATCTAGAGTTTGAAGCTCCTCTAGAGATCTGGGCTCAGATCCAGCATCGGACGTCGTGATTTCTCTTGGAGGTTTGATTGTTAGGGAATCCTTCAATAGTCCTGCTGGGGGACCATCATACCTTGTTCTGATATCTTTAATGCGCTCAGAATTCTTATCAGTTACCTTCTCAAATTCAGCTTCAATGGCTTTTCTCGATTCCTTGACTGCACTTTTAGCTTTCTCTTCCATTGTCAGCTCTTTAGATAGTCTGCTGAGAAGTGAGGCTATGACTTCTCCTTGTTGAGGGTTTTTGGCAAACATGATTTTCAGTGGGGGATTCTTTACAGATTTTCCTTCCCCCTTACTTGCTTCCCCTTTATCTTCTTCCTTATCGCTCCTTAGCCCTTCCTTCAGTTCCCTCATGGCTTTCCCTTCCCCCTTTTTGGCATCATCACCAAAGGGTAGAGTATGGCCAGGGAACATACCACCCAAGATGAAATCGAGTTTGCTATTTGTAGAATCATGTTTATCATGTGACTTGGACTCAGACCGCATAGCTATAGGCTCTGTTGCCATCAGCTTCATTTCTGTTTGGAGAACATGAATCTGTTGACTCATGTTTGTCTCCATTCTGGAAATTTCATTTTTATGTTGCAGCTTGAGCAACTCCATGTCCGATTTGTGAGACTCGTCTATCCTGAAATGTGGTCTCGAAGCCTCTGCTGGAACTTGAGATTTTCAGAGCTCCAGGTCATCGTCTTAGCAAATAATGACTTGAAATAGGTGACCTGCTTTCTCCTCAAAGCCTTCACTTGTCCCACCCACTCTCTGATTCTTAGTATGGTGCCTCTGATGTTTCCGATGATTGCAGCATCCCTGGCGTCTAGCCTTTGATCCAAAGATGCAAAGCCATGCTCCATCTTCTCGATCTCTTCAAAAATGTCTTTAAATGCTTTTCTGAAGTTAGTTGTTTTAGCAGACTAGTCTTCCGGCCATATGCATCAAAGTCAAACCCTATAGGCACAATTGCAGATTCACCTGGAGCTCGGAGTTCTTCTGGGGGTACTTGGACATTATAGTGAGCTTCGAATGGAATATAGGCTTCAAACGGAAAGTACTCCGCAAAGAGGTCATCTCAAAAAATAGGAATGCGCACTCCTTGTGTCTGTGGGGCCTTTCCCTTTTCTTTTAGAATGTTCTTAGCCCTACGTGCCTCAGTTGTTTTAGCTTCATCGGCATCTTGAGCAACTATGTTAGCCTACTGAGCTAACTGATCCTTGGTTGTCTTAACAGCTTCATCGGTATCAGTTGTTGCTTCCTTTTGAGTTGTCTGGTCCTCAGTTGACTCATCAGCGTCATCAGAGGGTGATGGTGCAATTGGAGTTGGCTCATCAACGAATACAAATCTCATTGGAGCAGCTTTGTCACAAGCTTGAATACGAGAGGCCTGAGCATCCTCAATAGTTATGTCTTTAGTATATTTATCAACCAGAGTGGACTCGACTTCATCTTCTGATTCTAGGAATTCAGTATCAACGTGTTCTTGCGAATCACGAAGTGCACTGATTTATTCTTCTTCGTCAGCAACCACCACCAGAGGAGTTGGCTCATTTACAGCTTCTTTACCCAAGGAAGTCTCAACCTCCTTTGGTCGTTCTACACCCTCAGCAGTCTCAACCGCTGGAGGGCATTGGACATCCATGTGTGAATTCTCAACCACAGTAGGGTCTTGGGCAGATATCCCTTCAGTAGACTCAGTTGCCTTTGGGTCTTCAGTGGCATCCGTTGGAGTCTCAACTCCTAGGATTGCACTTTGAGGGCCAGGAGTCTCAACTTCTAAAGCATCATTTCCATCATTTGCCTTAGCTGCATCAGCAGCGTCATTGGCCTTCAGTGCAGATGAAGTCATAGCTGAGACAGTCTCAACCATCCGAGCTTCATTAACTTCACTCTCTGTTCATTTTGAATCTCACCTCCGTCTCCAAACTTCATTGATTGGTCTCCCACAACATCCTCCGGCCTAGCTGTGGTGGTGAGAGCTTCATCCTCAGCTGACGCACCAGCTGAGTCAAGAGTAATGGGGTTACTCTACACCTGAGATTCAGTTGTTACTCCCTTTGAGTGATCAGCTGTGGGGACAAGGGTCTCAACACCTTCTGCAGGAGTTGGCTTGGCTAAGGTGCCTGTTTCGTCACCATCCTTAGCTTCATCACCAATTGTCCTGGTGCCATCTTCTGAGTGCACGGGGGATGTGGTGGTAGCAATGTTGATAGCTATGTTATGCACCACATCCAAAATGTTAGGGACTAAGGAGAGCGGGGAAGATTCTCCTGGACCCTCTTACATTCTTAGCTCGTGCATCTCTTTGGAATCTTTAATGGCTTATCTGAATTCGGCTTTCTCAGCTGCAACCGCAGGATCTATCTCCTCAACATCACTGTCGCTGCTGTCAGTCGAGTCCATGGCATGTTTTGGAACATCAGAGAAAGGACAAGTATAGGGCTTCATTGTTTCTTCTATGGCTTTGGCATTCTCCAAGGCTCTTTTCTTCTCTTCATCCCTCCTCTGAGAGAGAATAGTCATACAAAAATCTGGATCAAGGGCGGAGCTAATAGATATGTTACCTAAGAACTATCAGGATAGATTGGAGATAACATCACATCGTCATCATCATCTCCTTCATCCTGAATGGTAGCGAGTGGAGCATGCTCCTCATCGGGTTCATTGGCATCAGTCTGAGGGGACTGGACAACTCTTTCTTCATTATGCTTGGTTGTATCAGCTCCATGTTCTTTCATAGTTGTCTCTCGAATAGTTGGGTCTTCGATAGTGTGCTGATCAGCACCAACAGTCTTTTTCTTCTCCGTGGTGACTGCATCACCACCATCAGTTTCCTTCGACTGCTCTTTTTGAGTTTTGGCAATCTCTTTCTCAGGCTGAGTGTCAGACTCAGCTTTCTCCAATTCATACTTGTAAACAAGTCTTCGTCTTTTGGTTTCATAAGAGGAATTTATTCCTCCTCAGCTTCTTCGGTGGCTTGTGGCTCCACCATCTTTATCTTCTTCACTGCAGCTGGCTTGCGAGGCATAGATGAGCTCTTTTTCTTCACGACCGAAGAAGATGTAGATGTGTCCTTCTCGGTCTCGGCTTCTGGGGTAGGTACATCTTTTGGCTCGGCTATAGGGGCAGGAGCTTTAGTGGACTTGGTTGATGGGGGCGGCTTTGTTGGGATCGGCTCCGGGGGCACAAGCTTTTAGCCGCAAATGTCTCTCTTCTTTTTTTGAATCGGCTTAGGAGAGAGAGAGCTGGGCGGCGGTTGCTGTAGGATCTTCCAGTAGGATCGCTTGATTCACCCCTCGGCGGTGTCGAACTCTTCTTGCGACATGGAAAGGTTTTCCAGCACCGAAAGATTGGCCTTGAACATCTTCTTGTTGACATGGAAAGGCTTTCCATTCCTCAAGGTAATTCCCTTCATATCCATGAGATGGAGAATCACAAGGCCATATCCCAATGAGCCTCCAAATAGTCCATATTCCTTGATAGCCTTGTTGATCACATTCTGGCAAATGCGGCTGAAAACAAACTTTATGTCGACACACGTGGACACAATGTCCATCAGTTTGTGGTAATCCTCCTTGATCATAGCCTTCTTGATCGGGTAGACAGCCTTCGCAGCTGACTCAGTCTGGCAATTTTCTTCCAAGCAACAGCTAAGTTCACATCCTTCTCAGCTATCTCTTTTAACCCTTCATAGAGCAGTTTGCAGTGCTCAGCAAGGTCATCAGCAGTAATTTTAATATCTTTGTCGTGGACAGATGATCGAACCTCATCGTCATGAACTTTCGCATTGACATAGAACATGACAACTTCTTCCAAGTACATATGAGTGTACTCCATCGTGAGAAAATTCTTTAGACCGGATTTCTCAAGATTTTCAATAATCTTCCTGACCAGGGCCTTATCAGCACCCTGCTTCATCATTCCCTCGAAGTCGACTATTGATCCCGAGTGGATCTTTTTGGACATCTTGATGAAATCATACGTGGCATCCATTTTCTTAGACACTAACCGAATAAATGAAATGAAAAATCTTGTCTTTTAAAATTAGTGTTTTAGAACTTGCATAGAGAGAACTTTGCTTGCTTGCTGAAGACGAGAGTATTTGTGAGGAGTGATAAAATGGGTTTTGGTTTATATTGGACTTGGAAGGACGATTTTTGGAATTTGAAAAACTTGATCAAAATCAACGGTCAGGATTTAAACCCTTGAAACCGCATTAATTTCCCCATATTAAATGCAACAGCATTTATATCCAATCATAGGCTAAATATGTGCAGCTTTTGTACTAACATCATAATTATGCTGATGTAATGTCCAAAACATTCTCGCTCGTAGAAAACGACTGCGTTTTATCATTTAGCTCATAAATAATTCAGCTATAATCCAAAAGTGACTTAACTCTGCTTCTCTCTTCACATAATATTACTCAGCTGTTAGCTAACTCCATACAGGTGATTTCTCATCGTTGTTGTTTCACTTGGCTGAAAAGTGAAAACTTGCTTATTTTTATTTCTCTCTTCTTTGTCTATGCTGATTGAGTCTTCTAGTCTTCTAACTCAGCTAAATTAATCCTAGCTCATTCTTCCGCACTTCAAATCTTGATTCACATAAAGGCTTAGTGAATATGTCAGCTAACTGCTTATCAGTTGAGATATATTCCAAAGCGATGTCTTTCTTTTCAACATGATCCCTTATAAAATGATATCTGACATCAATGTGTTTTGTTCTTCAATGCAACATTGGATTCTAAGTAATTGCAATGACACTAGTATTATCACATATAATTGGAATTTCTTTTTCTTCAATATCATAGTCTCTCAGATGTTGTCTCGTCCAGAGAACTTTGGCACAACAGCTTGCCCACAGCTATGTACTCTGCTTCAGCTATGGATAAAAATTTGAATTTTGCTTCTTGTTGAACCAAGAAACCAATCTATTTCCAAGCATTTGACAGGTGCCTGATGTACTCTTCCTGTCCAGTCTACATCTAACATAGTCTGAGTCTGAGTAGCCTACCAGCTTGATCCTCCATCCTTTGGATACTATAAGCCAACTTCTTGGCATCCCTTCAAATACCTTAGGATTATCTTAGCTGCAGTCATGTGACTCTCTTTTGGTGTCGATCGAAATCTAGAACAAGCACCTATAACAAAGGTGATGTCTGGTCTACTTGCTGTTAAATAGAGCAATGATCCAATGAGGGCTCTATATCTAGTTTGATCAACAGCTTTGCTATTTGCATCCATATCCATTTTGATTGAAGTATCAATAGGAATCTTCACCGATGACTATTTTTCCATACCAAATTTCTTCATTAAATCTATGGTATACTTAATTTAACTTATGAAGTTTCCACTCTTCATTTTATTGACTTGAAGTCCTAAGAAGAAAGTTAGCTCTCCCATCATGCTCATTTCAAACTTCCCTTGCATGAGGTTTGAGAACTTATCACACATCTCTTTGTTTGTGGATCCAAAAATGATGTCATCCACATATATTTGAACAAACAATATACTCTCTCCATCTTGAATTCTGAAGAGTGTTCTGTCAACTTTTCCTTTGGTAAATCCATTGTCAATTAGAAATTGTGACAATGCGTCATACCATTCTCTTGGTGCTTGTTTCAATCCATACAATTCCTTCTTGAGCTTATATACTTTGTCTCCAACAGTCTTATGCTCAAAACCTGGAGGTTGTTCCACATATACTTCTTCTTCTAACAATCCATTTAGAAATGCATTCTTCACATCCATTTGATATACAGTGAAGTTCTTGTGTTCAACATAAGCCAGAAACATCCTTATTGCTTCCAATCTGGCAACAGGAGCAAAGGTTTCATCAAAATCTATACATTCATCTTGGCAATACCCTTTGACTACCGATCTTGATTTGGTTCTTACAACAGATCCATCCTCATTCATCTTGTTTCTGAACACCCACTTAGTACCAATTACATTTTTGTGAGTAGGCCTTTGAACTAATTCACATACTTTGTTCTTTTCAAACTGATTCAGCTCTTCTTGCATAGCTTGAATCCAATATGTGTTATCTAATACTTGATACACATCTTTTAATACCCAGTTGTAGACCTTCTAGTTGTCTTTGAGATTCAGCTATCTCATCATCTTTAGGGTTGAGTAATCTCATATCTGCATCAACATAGGGACTCTTCTGCATAGTTGGCTGATTTTGCTTCTCAGCTAACTCATTTATGTCTTCTCCATTAACATTTGACTCATCAAAAATCACATGGATAGACTCATCCGTGACCATAGTCCTTTTGTTTAACACTCTATAGGCTTTACTTTAAGCTGAGTTTCCCAAAAAGATACTTCATCAGCTTTAGCATCAAAAGCCTTCAACTTGTCTTTGCCATCGTTGTGGATGAAGCACTTACATCTAAATATCTTAAAGTATCCAACACTTGGCTTTCTCCCTGTCCAAATCTGATAGAGAGTCTTGGTTAATTGCCTATTAATCATGCATCTATTCTGAGTATAGCATGTTGTATTTATGGCTTCAGCCCAAAATCTTTCAGACAATCCAGCTTCAGCTAACATTGTCCTCGCAGCTTTCTTGAGAGTTTTGTTCCTTCTTTCAGCTACTCCATTCTGCTGTGGATTTCTAGCAGTTGATAACTCATGAGCAATACCATTTTCAACACAATCCTGAGTTATAATCCCATTAACAAACTCAGTTCCCCTGTCAGGCCTTATTTTTATAATGGTTTGGCTCTTCTCATTTTGAACTCTTCTCATCAGCCGAGGCAATTTCTGTAGTGTTTCATTCTGTTTACAAATGAAAATTGTCCATGTATATCTTGAGTAATCATCCACCACCACTAATGTGTATTTCTTTCCACTGATGCTGACTGGTTCAATAGGAACAAATAAGTCCATATGTAACAGATGCAATATCCTGTTGAAGAAGGACTAGGCTTATCCTTGAAAGATGACTTGATTTGCTTTCCCATCTAGCATGCATCACATATGCTTTCTTTCTTGTATACTGAGTTAGGCGATCCTTCTACAAGATGACTCCTTACAAGCTTGTTGATTGTCTTGAAGTATAGGTGACTCAGCTTCCTGTGCCACAGCCAACTTGATTCGGTTGTACTCTTTGCTAGCAGGCATGTGCTTTGTGTAGCAGTTGACCAATCCACTACATACATTTTGCCTTGTTCCTTGTAGCACAATCTCATTTGATTCAAAATCTTTGATCTGACAAATTCCCATATTGAATCCCTCATTGTAGCCTTTGTCAAAGAGTTGGCTGATTCTTAGTGGTTGAAATTGAGACCTTCAACATACGCAACATATGTGGTCTCCAGACCATTCTTCTTTGTGGACCATGTGCCTTTGATCTCCCCTAGAGCTTCATTTCCTCCAAATATAATTTGCACCTTTGATTTCCTTGAACTTTGACAGAATTTTCTTGTTCCCTATCATATGTCTGAAACAACCACTATCCATGCACCAAGTTACTTGGCACTCAGCTATTCCTTGAACCTGCCATCCAGGAATTTAATTTTTAGGTACCCATACTTGCTTGGGTCCTGGGGGGTTAGTGCTATAAGATGCTCCAACCAACCTATAGCCAGATGATCTAACTCTAAGAGTTTTCCATCTATCAGTTCCACAATTATAGTGTACATTAGCAAATTGCTTGGGGGGTTTAGGATCATGCAACTATCCTTTTTGTGTATGTATACCTTTGCATTTGTTTGAGCAATTCTTTCTTGGGGTAGTAGTGGAGTTTTTGGGTGTTGTGCCTGGACGCATAAGTGTGCTGATAATAGTTCTTTTCCTTGGGAAGGACCTTTGTTGAGGTTGAGGTCTTTGCCATTTTGGCTTCTATCCCATAGGTCTTTGTTGATATTTCACTTGATTATTCCAATCAGCTTGGCTAGGATAGTTTCTACCATTCCCATCATATGAATTTCTTTGACGAAAATCTATGGGGTTTTTGGTAGCTCTGTTTAGCTTTCACAGATGATTTTCTGTTGGGAGTTTGCGATAAACTTTTCTAAATTTCTTTTCAGCTATCCTTCCAGCATACCTGACTGGCTTTTTTCCTTTACCTTTGTATCCAAGGCTAGTATGATTGTGATTGTGTTTTAGTCTGGGTGTTGGTACAACATATGGTGTTTTGGGTTTTGGAATTCCCTCATTGCTTGAGGATCCTTTCTCCAAAATCACTCTAGGAGTTTGACTATGCACAAAGGAATTGAATCATATGCTTGTCTTGTCTCCACACTCTTTTTGGCTCATTATTAGTTAATCCAATGATTTGGATGCCTTTGTAAATGAACCAATCACATTTTTAAGATATTTTTCTCTCTTTTGACAAGATGTATGTGCTAACTCGCTTGAATCTTGGCATTTTCGGTGGTTAGCTTTGCATGATCATCGATTACTATTTGACTTAAGGTACTACATCGGCTCCTTGTTCAAAATAGTGAGTTTTGGCTTTTAAGCTGGTTGTTTTCCTCATTTAGAAGTGTGCGTGAGGTTTTAATGTGCTCAAAGTTTTTCATCATTTTGCCTAATGAATCATAACGATCTTTGGGTGAGGAAGTGTTTGTGTCACTATCACTATCACTTGAATCATAATGAGATGAGTAAGAGTGTACCTCATAGCCTTTTCCTCAGTGTCACTTGAGTAGTCAGCTTCACTGCACGTGAAGAACCTGAATCACCCATCTATCCTGATATTGAGCATGTGGAAGTTGAGTATGAGCCGTTATCACTTCCAGAGGCCTGAGATGATCGAGGAGAAAGAGTGGCTTCTCAAATTCTTAAAAAAAATTCTTCTATTTCTCAGGCATTGAATAAGGAATATTCCAGCCAGTGCTAATTGAGAATAAACAAGAAGAAAGGGAGAATGCACTAGAAAATGTCAGGAGTGCAACTGAACCTCATAAGTGTTGTTTCACAGATGCAGTTATTCTAAATGTCTACAATAGTGATGAGGAAAGAGATGATGGTGTTTATGGAGTAGAGGTTGCACAGCTAAGATAATCTTTAAGAGAATCTCGTGAGATGGTTGAGTGACCACAGTTGTCTGGGGCTAGGGGAACATCATCCCTTACCCTAATTATTAAAAGATTGATAAGGGACACAATTGATCTCTCATCACCAGCTCACTCCCATTTCTCACAGAGAGATTGAAAATTCGAGAAACAGGGATGTAGCTGGAGTAGAAGTGGTTGAAGATTTGCCAACAAGGAACCCAACAGAGACACACCCGATGACAAACAGATTGATCTGAGTTAGTTGAAACCTATAGGTGAAACGGCTAAGTCCCTAGTCATTGACAAAGCGACTTGACCACTAGTGAATCTCAAGATCTATTAGTTGTTGAGATAGTTGGGGGGGGGGGGAACTGAGCACACTACAACCCACGTCCCTTTTGAATATCCTAAAAGGTTTGTAGGGAGCGAAAAAATTTGCAGTTAGGAGGCGAAGAAGTAGTTGTTGTGGAAGATGTTGGAAGTTCTCTGCAGGCACATGAATTTTCAACGGTTGGGACTACTCTTTAAGAAACCGAGGCAAGGGATGGACAGATGTTAAAGCCAATTGAACAGCTTGATTGATCCTGTTGGCACTAAAAGTGCAATCCCAGTGGTTGAGACTGCTGAGGATGCCAATTTTGTCAAAGACCTAACAACAGTTGAGACTGCTTAAGGGATTGTTCAAGACTCTATAGCGGTTGAGACTGCTAGGGGGAATGAAGAGGTAATCAGGAAAGATCAGGCAATGGATCAAAATTTGGGATCAAAGTCCGGTGAGTTTGTTGATGAGCCAATGGTAGTAGACGCGCCCGGTTGAAACAGAGAATGAAAGTGCATTAAATCCAATTTTCAATCAAAGGCAAGAATCGATGCAACATTTCAATCGAACACTCGGTGATGAGATGGAAATCAATGAATCAACCGAACTAGATCAAGAGAAAGATGATCCAGTAAGAGGTTTAAATTTCACAAGAATGGGTTTCGTATAGGTTGACCCCCTACTCAACCTGCTAGATCACCTGCACGTGAGGTTGTTGAGGCAGTTGATGCACTGATTACTCAACATGAAGTAAACACTACTGCCAATGAAGTTGTTAAGAAAGATGAGGCACAATCGGCTCCACAGACTAACACAGCTGCACTTGCCAATGAAGCTACCTCATCTGAGGCACAAAGAGTTGTTTGTCTGGGGGAAGAGGCAATGATTATTGAATGAGGAGTGGGACCTTCCTCAACTCCTATTGACATTTTAGGCATGATTAATTCTTAATTCAGAAAAGAGATCCCCTTAGAAGAGTCTGAGGATAAAGACAGGTTCCACGTACATGTAGAAGCTAAAGACCTCAATATTCCTGAGGAAATGAGGATCGTTCCTTATGGACATGAATTCGAATTTGCTCCAAAAATACTAGTGAATAGGCTACAAAATTTTGTAGAGCCTTTTGCTATATGATTGGAGAAATAGCATAATCAGAATGAGGCTTCGTGGATTTGTGTAGACGGACTGATAATCACGATGCAACAATCACTAGTGACATATGTGGCACAGTGCTAAGGATCAAAGAGTGGACCTCTCTGATAAAGGCTCTTTGACGAGATCAAGTGGGATACCTCCGTCAATTGTATAACAAATTGTTGGTGGGGGGAGAAGATAAATTAGGATTTCAATGGCGCCAGAAAGATCATATGAATCGGATGGAAATAAGTCATTTCAATGACATGGAGTTACTTTAGACTAAAATGGAAAAGAAATTTGAACATATGGAAGCCATGGTCAAAGAGCAGTTCTCTTTGATGCAGAAATAGCTGACCGAACTCACCTCCAATCACATAGCTACCAATTCAATGACTCAAATGAAGCTGAATTTTATTTTGGAGAATATTTAGCCATCCTCTAGTGGCCCCTACAACATCTGAAAAAAGTAAAGGCATAGGCTCGTCAATTCCATAACAGATTCCATATTCTCTATCAGTTGATGAAAAAGCTGAAATTGCACTGTAAAAATCTAAGGAAGCAATTGCCTTGAAGAAATCGAAAGAGGAGATTGAAAATCTGGATAAGAAGCAGGAAGATATAATTGAACAGTTGAGACAGTAATATGGTGGACCTCCAGCAGAATCACTTCCCCAGGATCGCTAAAATGAAAAGTTTGATACTCTATTATCAGAAGGATATTATCAGATGATGGATATTTCTTATGCTTGGGACTTATATTAGGAGAAAGGTCTTGAAGATATAGACCAGACTAGGAAGCAACCAACTCACTTTCAGAAGACTAAGACTCATCAGGCACCCGTCAGCCAAGTTCCCAGAGCTGGTAGTCATATTGGAAAGAGAATTGTTGAAAGAGGAAGAAGCTCTGAAAAAGGTAGAGACGGAGGAAGAGACTCATCCTCTGGTGGTAGAGGTAGAAGCTCTCCACCAAGAAGATGAGGTGGAGTTGCATCCTATAACCCTCTGAAAGAGATGCGCCATATTGGTCCGGTCCTTGGGAAGTCAAAGTAAAGAAAATGAGTGAAGAGCCAATGAATTGGCTAGATAAATTTGAAAGGGTGGAAATGGAGCTAAGGAGGAAAGAAGAAGAAGAAAAGAGAAAAAGAGAAGAAGACATCATAGAAGATAGGGGAAAAGCTATCAAGATCTTGTAACTTTACAATTCATTGTAATATACACAATGATGTAAGTGCCTGAATATACATGAATAAAATTGTTATATTCATTTCAATTATCTGTTTTTTGGCACAAATGTTGTGAAAAGATTCTATTAGGAAGTTGGCATACCCATTTCTATATGTAAATTGTACTTTGTAATATATAGATCATTAGCTGAGTCAAATAGCAAAGGGATAATTACAAAAAGTACCCCTAAGGTTTGACCTAATTACAAAAAAAACCAGCTAACTTTAAAACTTACAAAAAGTACCCATGAGGTTTGATTTAGTGTTAAAATGAAGGGGTAATCTGCAATGATTTTACAAATATGAAGGGGGATTTTGAAATATATTTCAAACGTCAGGGGTACTTTTTGTAAGTTTTAAAGTTAGCTGGGTTTTTTGTAATTAGGTCAAACCTCAAGGGTACGTTTTGTAATTATCCCAATAGCAAATAAGTAGAGTATGAAGACTTGCTGAAGAATGCAGAGACGAATCAGTTGAGTCACAACTGAGTGGATCAGAAGACCTTCAGTCAAGTATATTAGATATTTCTTTCAGTTACAGCAGAGTCAACCAAAGAATGATGGAGATGACTCAGGTCAAAAGGGTAAAGCACTTTAAGGACTAAGAGACAACTGAAAAGAGCCCGTTGTGCTAAAGTTAAAGAACTTACTTATTTTCATAATGGAGACAGACCTGGAACCTTGAAGTGTTCCCCGTTGAGCAACGTGCAAGAGGAATAAGCGTATGGGAAGCTTGCAGAATGAGGACACCTTTTCAGAAGCCTGCAAGTATTAGATAAACAAGGTTGGGTCAACATCAAAGATATAGAAACAAGACAAGCCAACGAACATTAAGTAAGAGTTTGAATTTTGTCTCTCTCTTTAACGAACAAAATTTGAACTCCTAATATAAAAGGTTGAGGAATTTTTAGAGAGAAAAGAGAGCATTCATACAAAAAAGACATGGAATTGAGAAGCAAGCATTCAAGCAAGAATTGAAAAATACTCTCTCTCAAGAAATATTGAATAATCCTCAAACCTAAATTGAAGACAGTTCATCCAACACCGTTACGTGAAAAATTTGAAGTTGTTCATCAAGTTGAAGAGGAAAACCTGTGTGAAAGCAAATGGGTCTATATTTTAGGATTGAAGGAAGTATAGTGAGGTTCAAGGTCGAAACCGATTCAAGTCTGAAGGAGAACTGTGTGATCAATCCTGAAGATTTAAAGAGATGAAGAGATGCCTTACGAAGAGCTAAGTCCCAGAAGAATGGTTGGCTGTGTGATCAAAGAAATCTTGGACTATACTTTTGTAACGAAGTTACTGTTGCATTAGTGGATTCCTCATGTAGTAAGAGAAGAGTGGAGTAGAGGAATTGCCCCATCCTCGAATCACTATAAATTTTTGTGTTCTTTAAATTTCTGCACTTTAAAAATGCATTTTATTTACTTACTTCATTTGCTATCCATCTAGATAATAACTAATCAAAAGGATATAAGTGTTGACAAACCAAGCTTAAAGTGCATTTATATGTAAGACTTCCGCTGTAAAACAAGAAAACTGAGTTTCTAAAAGTTAGCTTCATTCAACTGAGTTACTCTATCAATAGCTATCTCAATGAACTATTGAGTGGTTAACTCGTCTGCTGAAGCTTAACACAATTGTCTTTAAAAGACTTACCAATTTTCTTGAAAAACTCTAATTTTAAAAGAATCAAAAATTTGAGTAAAGTCTATTTAACCCCCTTCTGGAATTTACTATGCACCCCTTGGGACCTACACTGAAGGGCAAGAATTCCCTGTACAAGGGAAAGATTCTATAGGCAGACCCCTAGTAAGAGATGGCAGTGGCAGAGAAGCTTCAAGAGGAAAAGGCACTCCTAGAGGCAGAGGTTCTAGAGGTACAAAAAGCTATGTTAGTGATAAACCCCTCAGATGATCTCTAAGATATAATATAGGAGGAGACAATCCATAAGTTAATTTGCGTGAAGAATAAGATGAAGAGTACTTAACTCGAGGGGTGAGATTCGGAAGAGATTAGTTGATTTGAACCGCAGCAACAAATGTGCATATGACCCAACAACAATACGTTGTTAACCCAATTTCTTCACTAGTTCGGTTAAAGATGGTGGAAACCTCGACCCGTTGCTTAGCAAAGCAACAACCTCGGTATGTGAAGACGCCACAAGCAATTATAGATTATTGCCTGATAAGTCGATAATTGCAACAAGAAATGTAAATCTTGAAGCACTTGGAGAAAACACTCAATTTGAGAGTAAAAGATTAATTCAATTGATAACTGATCAAAAACAATAATTGTTCACCCTTATAAGGGATCCAAACCCTAACCCTACTAGAAAACAACTTAAAACTGAAAAGGAAACAAAAACAGAACAAAAAACTCAAATTCCCGAACAGACGCACGGACACATGCACAGGTTGTGCGCTGGGTCGTTCATTAAGTCGACCCCAGGAATGGGCACATGCACGGGCCGTGCATTGGTTCGTGCATCAAGTCGAAGGCTCCCAAATCGTACGGCATCACACACGGTTGCACGCACGGGCGTGCATCTTGGTCATGCATCAGTGTGAATGTTTCCTTGCGACTTCGCCCTCGAATTCGATCGATGCTCGACCCAAAATCAAAATAACAACTTAAGACATGGCCTCTAAACATCAATACGACTTAAACATAATGAAATTACATCTAACTAAAATAGACGAATACAAGACACCAATGAGAACTTGATTACAATGTCTGCAAGACGCAAAGTGACTCGTATTCTTGGCATCCTTTACTTGCTCAGTCTAAGGTGGACTCTGGAATGTTGATGACCCTAATCAACTGGACCACCCAAACTTCTTCCTCCGTCTGTAGTGCACTCTCGGTCTTATTCTGCATGACTTAAATCAACCCATTGAGCGCATCCATGAACTTTCTTGCTCGAGCCCTCGTCACCGGACCAACTGGCACTGTCACTGAGTCCTTCGTCCATAGATTCTCACCATTCCCCTCCTCTTGAGAAGGATTTGTCCTCAAATCCGAATTGCATCAAATGGACTAAGATAAGAAACATGGAAAGAAGCTTTATTCCCATAGTCGCCTGGCAAGTCAATCTTGTAAGCATTATCATTGATTTGCTCAAGCACTTGAAATGGACCATCTCCACGCGGTTGTAGCTTGGACTTTCGATGAGCCGGGAATTATTCGGGGCACATATGTCTCCAAACCCAATAACCCGGCTCAAACACCATCTTCTTATGATGCTTGTTAGCCTGTGCCGTGTACTGCTCTATTCGCCGTTCGATGTTGAGTCTTGCTTTCTCATGTAACTGTTTCAAAAAATTAGCTTTGTTCTGCCCATCTAAATCAACATGCTCAGAAACAGGTAAAGGTGATAAATCCAATGGGGTTAGCGGATTAAAACCATAAACAAGTTCAAATGGTGAAAACTTTGATGTAGATGTACATCACGATTATAAGCAAACTCAACATGCGGTAAACACTCTTCCCAAGTTTTAATGTTCTTTTTAATGATAGCCCTTAACAACATAGACAAAGTCCTATTCACTACCTCAGTTTGACCGTCAGTTTGGGGGTGATATATAGTAGAAAATAACAATTTAGTTCCCAGCTTTACCCACAAGGTCTTCCAAAAGTAACTTAAGAACTTAGCATCCTTGTCCGAAACAATAGTTCTAGGTATACCATGCAATCTCACAACCTCCTTAAAGAATAAATCGGCAATCAAAGACACATTATCAGTTTTATGACATGGAATAAAATGTGCCATCTTTGAAAAGCAATCTACGACAACAAATATAGAATTGGACCCATGTTTAGTTCTCAGAAGTCCTAAAATAAAGTCCATAGAGATATCTACCCAAGGTGTTGTCGGAATGGGAAGAGGCGTCTAAAGACCATGGTTTTGAACTCGAGACTTAGCTTGCCTACAAGTAATGCATCTAGTACAAATACGCTCAATATCACCCTTCAAATGTGACCAATAAAAATGCTCTTGCAAGACTGCTAATGTTTTGGCTACTCCAAAATGCCCCATAAGACCCCCACCATGTGATTCTCTCACTAGTAAGTCCCTTAATGAACACTCATGAATGCACAATTTATCTTCTCGAAATAGAAAACCCTCATGTCGATAAAATTTACCCTCTGCCCCCTTTTCGCATGCAACAAACGATTCAGAGAAGTCAAGATCATGCAAGTACAACTCTTTAATATGTTCAAACCAAAGGATTTTAAAATCTAAAGTTGAGATAAGAGTGTACCTTCGAGATAGTGTGTCTGCTACAACATTAGTCTTACCTTGCTTGTATCGGATGAAGTAAGGAAACATCTCGATGAACTCGAGCCAGCGCGCGTGTCGCTTGTTCAACTTTTGCTGCCCCTTAAGATACTTTTGCGGCCAAAAATAGTGTTGCCATGTTTTCAAGTCCCGGACCAAAGTATACAACTACTTGTTGTACGTCGGAGAGTTTAAGGGCGCCCCACTCATTTTCTCGCTGAAGAACGCGGTCGGTTGCCCCTCTTGCATTGAAACGACTCCCATCCCAACTCCCAACGCATCACACTCAATCTCGAAGACCTTGGTAAAATTCGGCAATGCTAGCAAATGCGCATGTGTTAGCCTTTCCTTTAACAACTCGAATGCCTTGTCTTGGGCTTCACCCCACTAAAATGCAACACTCTTTTTAATCGTTTCCGTCAATGGCGCTGCGATAGTGCAAAAGTCTCGTACAAACCTCCGATAAAAACTCACAAGGCCATGGAAGCTACGTACTTGACTGGCCGATGTGGGTTTAGGCAAATGTTTAATAGCCCTAATATTCTCCTCGTCCACTGCAATTCCCCTCGAGCTCATTACAAACCCTAAGAATATCAACTACTTAGAATAAAAATGTGCACTTCTTGACGTTTTCATATAACTGCTCTTTCCGCAACACTTCTAAGATGGCCCGCAAATGATCTAAGTGTTCGTACAATGATTTACTATAGATGAGGATATCATCAAAGTAAACCACGACAAACTTCCCAAAAAAAGCCCTCAAAACATGGTTCATCGGTCTCATAAATGTGTTAGACACGTTAATCACTACAACATAAATGACATTAGATAACACAAATTTTGTAGCACTTTTTACATAAGGTACATATGTAACACATGTTTGTAACACTTTTTACATTACAATATTTATGTAACACTTTTGTAGCACTTTATCAATATGTAACACTTATATGTAACACTTTTATATAAATAACACTTTTTAAGCATCACTTTTTTTTTTTTCTTATTTTTTTTCAATATGTAACGCTTATATGTAACAATATAAGTAACACTTTTTAAGTATCACTTTGTTTTTGTTATTTTTATTTTTTGTAGAAATATGCACTTTATTTAAGAAGCAACACTATATTTTATTGATTGTAAAACTTTTTAAGCTATATTTTAGTAACACAAAATTATATAACTATCATTAAATCATGTCAAAGATTTATTTAATTAATTGATATCACCAAACCTAAAAATTGTAGACATCATGTACTCTTTTTTAACTGTTTTTGTTTTTTTTTTAAAAGTATTTTAGTTTTGCTTTTATTTTTTTATTTTTACGAAGGTAATTAATTCCGTCTTAATACCGATGGAAAATGCGCATGTATATATTTTATTATTATTTATTTATTTTTTTTAATTTTTACTAGCGGAGACCAATTTCATCATTAACCTTTTTTTATTTCTTTTTTACTTTTTTAAAAAAAATTACCAATGAAAATTGATATTGTCGGTAATTACTTAGGAATTTTTTAAATCGGTAAATTATTTTTCGTTATTTTCTTTATTATTTATTTTTTTACTTATTAGAACTTTTTTATTTGTTGGTAAATTAATTTTATATTTTTATTTTTACCATATTAAATATTTATCAATCGATAAATTTATTTTATATATTTTTGATATTTTTAATTTATTGTGTCCTTTAATATATAATATAATATGATTTTCAAACTATATACTATACAATATAAAATTTGATATATACAAAGTATATAATATAATTTAATACATATATTATAAAATATAATCTTTATTATATAAAATATATATATATATAATATATATGTATGTATGTGTGTGTATGTGTATATATAAAACAAAGCAAAAGTTGTAATAAGAATCAACTTAGCTTAGTGACAAATTGCCACTTCCATAGATAACAGTTCGTGGGTTCGAATCTACTTGGTGGCAAAAAATAGTATTTCTACGAAGTGCTACAAAAAAAGTGTTACATAAGATTCATATGTAACACTTTAGAAGTATTTTTTTTAAAGTGTTACAAATATTAAAAGTGTTACAAAAAAGTGTTACATAAGATTCATATGTAACACTTTACAAATATTGCTTCAAAGTGTTACCAATAGAAAACTTAATGTAACACTTAGAAAAAGTATTACTAAAAGCTAATAAAAGTGATACCTTAGACTATACGTAGCACGGGCAAGTGCAACGCCATAAAAGTGCTACCTATTGTCTATAGTAACATTTTATGGCCATTAGGTAATATTTTTTGAGTGTTACCTAATGTAATTTATGTTGTAGTGGTTAGTTAGCCCAAACGGCATAACCAAAAACTCATATAAACCATGTTAAGTTTTAAAAGCCTCTTTCCACTCATCCCCTTCTCGCATCCGAATATAATGGAACCCGCTCCTCAAATCTATCTTAGAGAAGATGTTAGACCCATGGAGCTCATCTAACATATCATCCAAGTGAGGTATGGAATGTCGGTATTTGATAGTGATGTTGTTAATAGCCCGACAATCCACACACATCCTCCAAGACCTATCTTTCTTCGGAACCAGAAACACCAGAACTGCACAGGGACTCATGCTCTCCCGAATAAGTTTCTTTCTTAGTAATTCGTCCACCTGCCGCTGCAATTCCTTTCTGGATTAGTCATGTACGCCGATTGGTTCGGTAATGATGCTCCTAGAATGAAATCAATCTGATGCTCAATTCCCCGAATAGGCGGTAGCCCATCCGACATCTCGTCTGGAAACACATCCTCGAATTTCTACAACAAAGATATGACAAAATTATGCAAATCGGGGTTAAGATTGTCAGTCGATAAATAAGCGCCCTTGTAAACCAAGAGTATCATCAAATAACCACTTGTGGTGGCTTTCCCATGGTCACTCATTTTTACCATAAAATTTATTTTTCCCTCGTTTCTTACCTCAAGGCCAGTTGTCCCCCTTTTTTGTGTTTCGGCCCTCTCATTAATGTTGCTCTCCTTTTTTTTCCGGTTATCTCTCTAACCTCACTTCTACCCTTAGTCGGACCCTCACTCTTGTTTTCCCTCAAACTCTCCTTTTTCTTGGCTTTATTTTGATTTTTATTCTCACTAGTCGAACTCTCTTTTTCTTTTGCCTCTCTGTCTCTCAATTTTATTTGATCCTCATAATTTTCTTTTGGAGTCAAAGGAAGAAGCACAAGACGTTTTTGATTATGAACAAGAGTATACTGATTGGTGTAACCGTCATGTTGTACCCTCCTATCAAACTGTCATGGTCTACCCAACATGATGTGCCCTGCCTGCATCGGCACAACATCGCACAACACCTCATCCTTATATCCCCCTATTTGAAACGCTAATTTCGCCTGTCTACTGATTCACATCTCCCCGCAGTCACTCAGCCACTGCAATTTATATGGTTGTGGGTGTTTCATTGTTGGAATTCCCAACTTCTCAACCAACTTCGTTCAAGCTACGTTAGTGCAACTTCCACTGTCTATAATAACACTACACACATTTTTATTGACAAAACACCTTGTATGAAAGATGTTTTCTCGCTAGACTCCCTCATCTGACTTAGTTTGGAGACACTAAGGACAACGCCTCGCCCTTCGCCGCCTCTACTACCTCCGTAATATCCTCCAACACTGGCATATCGCTATAGTCCGACTCTCCCTCACTTTCCGACTCCATTTCCCTATTCTCACGCAATACCAACACTCTCTTATTTGGACATTGACTAGCTATATGCCCAAGCCCATGACACTTAAAGTATTTAATATCCCTCGTTCGAGTAGTAGAGGGTTCGAATATACCTGCGGGTTTAGGCTCGGCCGCCTACCCCCTTTGGTCCGCTACCTTCAAATTCTTCTCCTATTTTTTGTTGGTGTTTGACTTCCATGCATTGGAGTTAGAACTCGGTGTTTGTCAGTTGAAACCTCTCCTCTTGAGTTGCTGCTCTACTTTCACCGCCTTGTGCACCATCTCCTCAAGATTGACACAAAGATGTAATTCGATGGCATCCGCTATAGGAGTATTCAATCCGGCGATAAACCTTGCCATAGTAACCTCCTGATCCTCCTCGATATTGGCCCTCGCCATCAGCATCTCCATCTCTTTATGATAATCCTCTATGCTCTTCAACCCCTGGGTCAACCTCTGCAACCTTTGATAGACGCCTCTGTAATAATGATTTGGAACAAAACGACGTTGTATCAAACTCCCCATCTCCTCCCATGTGAAAATGGGCTGCTTGCCGCTTCTCCTTCTTGAGACCATTAATTGATCCCACCACACACTTGCGTAATCCGAGAATTCAGTTGATGCCAATTTCACTGTTTTCAACTCGGAATAATTTGACAATCAAATACATTCTCGATTTTTCTCTCCCAATCCAGATAAGCGTCTGGATCACTCTTTCCCTAGAACGATGGAATTTGCATTTTGATGTTACTCAAATTTCCATCCTCACGTCCTCTATTACCTCTATTTTCGCGCCATCTCTGTCCGAATTGTAATTTTGATCCCTTTTGGAATCAAAATCATCAATCTCATCCGCCCATTCCTCCAATTCGAACCTCCTAGGCCTCCGCGCCATAGTAGCAGGCTCCTCGATTCTCTCCACCTCCATGGGATCTTTGTACGTCTCAATCATTATTTTCTTTATGATGTTTGCAATTGCCTCCATATCCAATTTATTACCTAAATCTATTGGTTGTCGATTTTCCTCGAACATGTTTGATTCACTCCCTAACGTGTATATGCTTGTGTATCACTCAACTCACAATCTCCAAGTACCCACACTTGTCATGATTATAAACTAATCAGACAGGCACAAGTACGCCTCAACACACCAAGACAATCACCAAGCCAACAATGGATGTCAAAATTTTGATTCGAAGACTTTTATGATTTTTTTTCCGATTTTTCTTTACTTGTTGATTTTTCTTTATTGCATTTTCTTTTTTTTTTTAACCCTTGAAGATCTAGAGTTTCTAAGAAATTCTGGAAAATAACAAAATTTAAAGAACAAGGATACACTTAACCTTGCTAGATCGCTCTGATTACCAACTGATGTGAACCGTAGTAACAACTGTGCATTCGACCCAACAACAATATGTTGTTAACCTAAGATCTTCACTAGTTTGGTTAAAGATGGTGGAAACCTCGACCCGTTTCCTGGAAAAGCAAGAACTTCGGTATGCAAAGAAGCCACAAACAATTATGGATTATTGCCTGATAAGTCGATAATTGCATCAAGAAACATAAATCTTGAAACATTTGGAGAAAACACTCAATTTGAGAGTAAAAGATTAATTCAATTGATAACTGATCAAAAACAATATTTTTTCGCCCTTATAAAGGATCCAAACCCTAACCCTACAAGTAAACAACTTAAAACTGAAAAGGAAATAAAAACAGAACGAAAAACTCGAATTCCCTAACAGATGCACGGACAAACGCACGGACCATTCGTTGGTTTGTGCATCAAGTCGATGCCATGCACGGGCGCACGCACGGGCCATGCGTTGGTCCATGCGTCAAGTCAAAGGCTTCCAAATCGTACGACATCACACACTGGCGTCACGCGATACGCTTGATTGTCTTGGCGTGTATCTTGATTGTCGAATATGATCCCACCTGCTAATGTTTCCTTAAAGGTTTACATGGCCTTAAAGGTTTACATGGCCTCCAAACATCAAAACGTTAAACATAATGAAATTACATCTAACTAAGATAGACGAATACAAGACACCAATGTGAACTTGATTACAATGTCATCAAGACGCAAAGTGACTCGTATTCTTGGCATCCTTTACTTGCTCAGTCTAAGGTGCACTTTGGAACGTTGATGACGCTAATCAACTAGACCACCCGAACTTCTTCCTCCATCGGTATTGCACTCTTGGTCTCATTCTTCATGAGTTGAATCAACCAATTGAGCGCATCCTTGAACTTTCTTGCCCGAGCCCTCGTCACCAGACCTACTGGAACTTTCACTAGGTCCTTCGTCCATGGATTCTCATCATTAGTGTCAGGGGGAAGTGGTCTTTTTATAACTACTATAAATTTCTTTTGAAATTTCTGTATGTGCCTGAGAGTGATTAATAAAATATATTTTCTATCTTTTCTTTTAAGTTTCAATGCACAGATATTGTTAAGTTTTGGCATCATTAAAAAAGGGGATATTGTTTGGAAGTTTATTTTATAGATTTTAATTATTCTTAGGAAACTTATATTAGAATGGTGGCATTCCAAAATATTGTAAGTTGTGTACTTGTAATTTATGGTATAATAGATAGGTAGTAAGTTGTGAAATACAACTCAATGAAAGTTCAGATGACTCTCAGGAGAGTTATGCAATAAGGCAGGACACTTCCAACTGAGTAAACAATCTTTCAGAAAACTCTCAGCTAAGTTTGTGATGTTCAGAAGACTTACAGCTAAGTCAAATCAAGACAAAATACTAACGGCTAAATTAAGTTCATAAGACTTCAACTTCAGAAGAATCAAAAGTGTCAGTCAAGTGAAAGATTGTAGCTATCCCTTTCAAGTTCACTAGAGATATACTGTTGCACAGAGATCAATGAAGATTTTCATTTGAAGAAAAGAAAGTAGATGGTTGACCAAAAAGAGCAAAACATTTAATGAAGACCAAGAATGTGGCCAATGAGAAGCACCTGAATTGTTGTAGTTTCAGGCTCCTGCCATGCTGAAAAGTGACATGACATGTCAACATAAAGGATGTAAGAAAGTACATGCCAACTGCTCAACGGTTTGATTTGAAATTTATCTCTCTCTTCAAAGGGAAAAATTCAAATCTTACATATAAAAGGCCGATGAATTTTCAGAGATACATAAAAGATAGAACACTAAAAGCATTCAAGTAAAAATTTAGATTCTCTCAAGAACTTACGAGCAATATTCACAATTCCTCAAGCCATAACTCATAAAGCAACATGTGTTCATTCATCTGAAGAACTAGGCTTTTCAATCAATTGAAGAGGAAATAATTTGAAGAAATAAGTTGGGGTTCATCTTTCCTTGAAGTGAACGGGTTGGTGGTGAGGTTCTTACGAACCCGAATGAAGCGAAAGGATTGTGTGGTCAAGTCTTGCAGAGTCCAGTTAACAAAGTAATAAGAGTTGTGTGATCATCTCTTGTGAAGAAGCTAAGTTGAAGTAGTGGATTATGTGGCAAAGCTGTGTAGAATGTTGTACTTTACATTGGGAACATCAAACCCACATACTTAGTGGACTCCTGGTGATAGGAGCAGAGTGGATTGGAGGTATTACCCCACCCTTCAACCACTATAAAATATTGTGTTTTTTAATTTATGAAACTAATATTTCCTACACTTAATTTTCTGCTATCCAATAATCCTTAAAATTCATTGTGTTAAAAACAAGTTAAAAAGTTGTAAGTCTTCCACTGTTAAAATAGAAAACATGATAAACTAAATGTTATAACTTACCAGCTGAGTTACTATATCAACAACACTATAGAGTGTTATGTTGAGTGGTTAACTCTCGTGTTCGGCTTTAACTTACCTATTCCTAAGGAACTCAGCTATTTTTTAAATCTTTGATTTGAAATTGGTTAAAAAAATTTAAAAAATATTGAATTATATTCAACCCCCTCTCATTATAGACTTTATCATGACACTTTCGAGACCTACACCAAGCCATGATGGAATTTTTCATCTCATCTTTAACCAACCCACCCAAACCTGTAGCACCAGCTTTGGAGAAAACAACACTGACAACAACAAAATGATGCACTACTATAATGAAGATAGTGATTGGGAACAATAGTAGGTTTATGTACAACATATTTAGGTAAGTGAACCTCCTTAATCAATCCAATCCTGCAAATCATTATCCATAATTTCCTTCTTTGAAAGCTTAATTCCTCGGAATAACCAAATATTCTTAGACTTCTAAAGTCATCATAGGATGTGTTGGGAAATTTATGTAATAGATTTTGAGGATACCATGTAAAACTTAGATTAGGAAGTTGGCACCCCAATTCAACAATGAATCAACTTGTAATAGATAGGTCTACATAAGCTTCGCAGAAGTAGCCAAGTTGAAGATTGGAGGACTCGACTGAAGATCGAAGAGAAGACATAGTTGTATGGCAGTTGAGTGAAGTGCAAAAGAGTATCAGCCAAGTGACAGAAAAGTTGTCTCAGTCAGCTGACTGACAGTAAAGTCATTCCAAAATCATTGGAGTTGATTGTTAAAGGGGCTATGCAGTAGAAAGTATCAAAGAAAGCTGAAGAGATCCGTTGTCAAGCAAAGTCAAAAGTTTGTTGGAAATAGGCATGTGTCAGACTGCCTACCTTAAAGCTGTTTTGCTGAAAGAGTGCAAAAATCAAGGAACCAATGAGAAGTACCTGAAAACCTGCAGAGATTAAGGAAAGGCTGCAGAGCATTAAATTCAAGGTACAGTCCACATCAAAGCTACAAGACAAGACAAGCTAACGACCTAGAAGTGGAGTTTGAAAATGCATCTATCTCTTCAATGGATACATTTTCAAACTGCTACTATAAAAGGCTGAGGAATTTTTAGAGAGAAAACACTTATTCAATCTGAGACACACAAGAAAAATCAAGCAAAGAAATATCTCTCAAGCATTCAAATATTATCCTTAAGCCCAAATTCGAAGAAAATTGATCTAACACACTTAGTGAAGGAAAGACAACTTCATTGTTGAAGAGGAAATACTTGTTTCAAGAACAAGGGGTCTACTCTCCAAAGTTGAAGGAGGTGTAGTAAGGTTGCAGATCGAACCAGAGGCTTTGAACTTGTTAGAGGGATGTGAGAAAAAATCCAAAAGTTTGAAGGAGCAGAAGTAGCAGGGCAGTCGTCTTGTGAAGAAGCTGAGTCCCAAGAGCAGCTAGCGGTGTGTTCAAAGTTGTCTCGGACTGTTACCATTTTGTAACCAAGTCAAAGTTACACTAGTGGATTCCTCATGGGGTTGGAGAAGAGTGGATTAGAACAATTACCCCATCCTCGAACCACTATAAATTGCTTGTCTTTTACATTCAGCACATTTAGTTTCTTATTATAATTGCTGATTTGCTAAGTTAACTGATAATAACCAAGCTTAAACAAGTGTTGTAAAACATATTCAAAACAAAGGATGAACGTCTTTCGCTGTTAAAAACCAAGTCAATTGTATCTTTAAAGAGTTAATTGAATCAGCTAAGTTATACTATCAATAGCTCAGTCCAGTCTATTGAGTGACTAACTCGGTTGTGTAAGTAAACTTAGTTGTCCACCAAGGACTTAGCTTACTTGAGTCTACTCTGAATTTATTAAAAGGACTAAAAATGGAAAGTTGGTAATGTCTATTCAACACCCCCTCTAGACTTTACTTATAATCCCTTGGGACCTACAAGTGGTATCGGAGCGGTTGGTTCTTTAAGCCTTCCGCACAAGTTACTGAACTAGATCTCATTTTTTCCAAAAGAACAACACTTGCAATTTTTAAAGCCTTTTTTTAAAAGCAAACTTATTATCATGGAAGCAAATCTAACTCGCATGCCATTGTTTACTTTGAAGAATTTTATGATTGGAAAATATGTATGTGTTTGATAAATGGTTTTATCATGATTTTGATGATTTTGTTTTATACCAAAACAATGGTTTTAAAGGTTGTCCAAATACTCCTAAATGATTTAAAATAGTTTTAATATTTTCCGGAGTATTTGCTCAAGTCTTTTTTCGATTAATATTGGACAACACTTTCAAAGATTTTATGTCAATGGGTTTTCACATTGAAACTATATTTCTAATGTTGTCTAAATACTCTCGATCGGTTTAAAATGTTTTTACTAAATTTTCGGAGTATTTCTTAAGTTTTATTTTCGACTAAAATTGGACAACATTTCTGTCTCGTGGTCGACCGGTCGCCCTATAGGGCAACCCGTACCTGAAGATGTTTTTTGAAACAGAAAATGAGACGGAAGAAATTTCAAGCAGGTCGGCCGGTGCATCTGGGCGTCGACCGGTCGGTCGGCCGGTCGCCCAGTCGGTCGACCGGTACTGCAAGTGTGCAAAATCTCCTGTTCTATTTTTGGAGAGGTCGACCGGCTAGGGTGATGTCGGCCGGTCGAGCACCCCTCGGCCGGTCGCCCGTGTAATTTTTCAAGACTATTTCAACGTCCTTTTGTGCGCGACGTCGCCTTTTAGTTTGACAAATGACTAAAATATAACCGTTGTGCGGCCAGACCATTCTTCCTTAAAATGTGGGATTGTTCTATAATCGATTTTTGTATCCTTATGAGACAACCATATTTATTTTAATCTCTTTGTCTTATTTGTAGACAAAAGAAAACATGGAGGAGCCCATGAAGGAGCCTATGTTGGAGGAGCCTTTGGAGGAGCCTTTGGAGGAGCCTATGTTGGAATTCAAATTTGAAGGCTCTCCTATAAATAGATGAAAGCTTGAGGGATCAAATACAAGACTTGATACAAACAACAAGAGATATCACAAGCACATAATCTTTGTTATTCATTTCAACATTCTTGTTGTAATAGCCTAAGTACTATCACTTTCACATCTTGAGGTCTAGGCTTTCATTCTTGATTACACTTGCACTTTTGAGTTGTAATATTTTTCAAAGTGTAATCTTGATTGTAATTCATCAACCAAACACAAGATATCCTTGTGAGTATTCTTGTGGTAAGAATACACTTGGGTGATCTAGGTGATAGGTGTTTCAAGAGTGTGGTGCTCTTGAGGTGTTGAAGAATTTGGTATTCTTCAAGATTGAAGATTGTGGTGATCTTCAAAGGTGCCGTTGAAGGAAGATTGTGGTAATCTTCAAAGGGAGATTGTGGTAATCTCCAAAGGTGGTGTTGGAGAGTTCGGTGCTCTTCAAGTCGGAAGATTGTGGTAATCTTCAAAGGGAGATTGTGGTAATCTCCAAAGGTGGTGTTGGAGAGTTCGGTGCTCTTCAAGTCGGAAGATTGTGGTGATCTTCAAAGGAGATTGTGGTAATCTCCAAAGGTGGTGTTGAAGAAGAGTGTGGTGCTCTTCAAGGTGTTGTAAGTTGAATTTGTATTAATTTTGGTAATTAATAAAATTCTTTTTTCTTTTCGAAATCCATCCCGGATATACTGGGGTGGTAGAGGATTAGGCCCTAGGTGGGTTGAACCTCTTTAAATCGACGTGTGTTGTTTACATTCCGCACCTTATTATTGTGTTTGAGCTTTCGATTGTTAAAAGAGGGCGAAATAGAAAAGATGGAGATAATCTATTCACCCCCCCCTCTAGATTATCGTAGCCGCTTGGACTTACAAGTGGTATCAAAGCCAAACTCTTTGGCAAGCTCGTTTCACATCGCGAGTGAAGAGAAACGATCGACGGCTACAAAACGAAGCTCAAATTTCCGGCACCTCCACCACCAAGCCACCTCGGTTTGATTCCAAAAATTTTATATTTTGGAAAGAAAGAATGGAATGCTACTTACAAGGTTGCGGGTTCGACATTTGGAACACCGTCATTAATGGAGAATCCATTCCGATGAAAGATACACCACACACCTCAAAAGGCTTCAAAGAGCTCAATGATGAAGAGAAGAGAATCATCTCCTTAAATGGTAAAGCTCTTAATATTTTACATTGTTCACTTACCACTTTGGAATTTGATTATGTTCAAGGTATTCGATCGGCACATGAAGTATGGCAAAAACTAGAAGCCATCTATGAAGTATATGCAAATAAAAGGAGCAACTCAAAAGCATCTACTTCTCAAATGGATACAACATCAAATCCAACAATATGGGATGAGCCTCTTACAAATTCCGATGATGAAGTCGAAAAATGTCTTATGGGCATCGAAGAAGAGAACGAGGTAAGTTCTAAACCTTCTACTTCTTATGACAATGAATTGCAAAATGAATATAGTGATTTGCAAAATGATTATGATGAACTTCAAAATGAATTCCAAAGCCTACTTGTTAAATACAAAAATTTGAAAAAGGAATTCAATATTTTGAAAAATGATAAGGATAGTTTATTTACTTCTTATGAATCACTATCATGTGCTCACACCACCACACTTGACAAGGTTAGAAACCTTGAAAAAGAAAATAGTACTCTTGTTGAGAATATTGATTGCATGAAAAAGGATTTATTAAAATCCAACTTGAGTACCAATAAAATGTCCAATATTGTTGATATTCATAATTGTGATAAAGGACTTGATCATAAGCCTAATGTTGTTAATCATATGAAAAAGGATCAAGTCAATATGCATATTGGTCATTATGCTCCTAGAATTATTACTTGTTTTTATTGTGATAAAAAGGGTCATACGGTAAATACTTGTCGGGCTAGAAATAGCTCTAATTATTGTTGGAGACCTAAAAGTCTCAAGACTAATCCCAAAGGACCCAAACATATGAGGGTACCACAAAACAATGTCATATTAGGTACACGGCGAAATAATGATCGAAGAAAATTCATACCGCTAAGAAGGCATCAAATGACCGTTTCATTTGATCAAAGAAGGAGAAACTATTCTCAACAAAGCCAATTTCCAAGAAGAGGGTACAATCAAAAATGGGAAGAACACAATCCTTGAAATGGCAAAGACATCATCAACAAGATGATTTTCAAAGAAGAAGAGACTTTCAACAATGGGAAAGCAACAAACCTTGGAAATGGAGCAATCAAAGAAGTAATCATCAACAAAGTGACTTCTCAAAGGGAAGATATCATCAACAATGGGAACGACACAACCCATGGAAATGGCGTAATTGGTAACCCGTATCTCCCTATTTAAATATGCATTTTATTTTGTTATTATGCATGCTTTTATTTGTGTCTTTATTGCAAAATGAGTTTTCAAATTTTTTTAATTAAGGTCTTCAATATATATTTGTGCTTTTAAATTTTTTAAAAAAAAGAAGACCTTATATGATGTTTTAAAACTCTTGTGCATTTTTTGAAAACTATAGTATGTTATCATCTCTTATGGTTTTTTTTTTTTTTTTTTGGCATGAGCTTACTTGTGATATCTCTTAGCCTACACTTTTATCATTATGATTTGTGCTAGATTTGTTTTAAGAATTGTGTAGGATTTACATATTTTCACAAATGGCCATTTTCGTCATTTTTATCAAGAAAAGGCATAAATTATCGAGGCACGCGTTTACTTGTGTTATTCTTACTTTTTATAGACTCGATATATGTATTATCATATGCCTATGTGCTTGTTTTTCATAGTATTTCATACAAATGCCATTAAGAGGATTTTTAGATTTTTTGAAAGGCACTATTCGATATTTGATTGCACATATTTGCTTTGTCAACTTTTGTTCAAATACTTCTTTTAAATAAGGTCTCAATTATATGCTATCGGATTCTCAATTTCAAAAGAGACCTTTTGTAGCTTTCTTAAGCTTATTTGAACTTGCATGATTTATTAGTCTCTTGATGATATTCTAAATGCATAGTATGTGTTTCTTGCTTCATGATCTATATATATATATATATGTGTCTCTTACTACTATGCTCTTTTGCAAGATATTTTGTGGTTGACAATTGAGGCATGTTATTTCACTTGGGCTATTTTTCTTGCTTATATAAGAAATGCCTTTAATGAGTTTGTTGAGTTGTGTAGAAAAGAAAATACTCCAAATATTTGGATGTAAATGTTCTATTATGAACACCTTAGATCATTTGGATGCCCATAGTGATGAAGAAGACAAATTCCTAAATTGATGCTTCAAGATGAAGATTGGTTTTTAGAACTGCAAGAGGAGCTAAAAAGGAAATGATACTTGGAAGTTGATGCCATGTCTTTCATCACAAACGATTATAAATGCAAAATGGGCACTCGAAACAAACTCGATGACCAAGGCAACATTGGTCGAACTAAGGCAAGGTTAGTAGCTCGAAGGTATCTTCAAGAAGAAGGTAATGATTTTGATGTAATATTTGCACTCATAGCTCTTTTAGAAGTTATTTGCTTTTTACTTGCCCATTCTTGTTTTAAGAAAATTTCAAGCTTTACTAAATGGATGCTAATTTTCTAAATGGTTTTATTCATATGGAAGTCTATCGGAGTTTAAAATTCTAGGCCAATTTTTTTAAAAAGGCTTTGTGCGGTTGATAGACTTAGCTATTTTTGCTAAATGATTCTACAAGAGGTAAAGTTGATACTACTCTCTTTGTTTTTGAAAAAGGGCAAGATTGTTTACTTGTGCATATTTATGAGAATATTTTTGGTACTACTAATGAATATTTGTGCAAGATATTTTTCCAAGTTGATGCAATGTGTACTTGAAATGAGCATGATGGGGAGCTCAATTTCTTGCTTGGACTTCAAATTATTCAATGCCAAGAAGATGGTTATATTGAACTCTTGAAGGAGTTAGGCATTGAAGAAAGAAGAAATATCTCAACCACTATGACTAAAGATTGACAAAGGTTGAGAAAGGCATGTCGGTCGACAAACAAATTCGAGGTATGTTTTCTTGTATTATTTCTATAGACTCGAAATTCCATATGCATTATGTCTATATGCTCGATTTCAAAACTATCCCAACGAATCTCAATAAAGTGCCGTTAAAAGAAATTTTCAAATATTTGAAAGGCACTTCTTCTTATGACTTGTTGTATCCAAAGCTTTAAAATGTTCTTATTTTTCGGGATAACAAGTTTGGTATCTATTATACGGTTATTCGTATTCAAAATTTGGTTCGTCATAATCGAACTAAACATATTGAGATTCGATATATTTTTTAAGGGATTGTGATTTTTAACAAAAACTTGAGATGTGTTTAATTCCGTCTCAAGGATAACTCGCGGACTTTTTGATCGTTAACACGAGAGTATTTTACCTCATTTCGAGCTTGATTATGACATAATGTATATTGAATGAGGTCTACGTTTGCATTTTGCGTTTTAAAACTTAGGGCGAAAAATCGGATTTTTGGATCAAATTTCGATTTTCAAAACAAAAAGAACCATCTGGCTGATTTAAGGCAAGGCCGGCCAGGTCGCATGCCGTCGTCGACGCGCCCATGCCCTGGACCTCGCCTGGATGATTTTTGGCTAAAAATAGTTCTGTTTCCAGACTTCGCCATTTTGGCTTATTTTGTCCATTTTTCGTCCCTTTCACACTTGCACACAAATTTCACTCAAAATTTGTTTTATTGCATACATTTTATATTTTGGGGATTATCTAGCTCGGTTATCATCATCATTGCTCGACTTTACCAATTGAATGGTAAGAATTTCACTATCGTTAGCTCAATTGGGTTGAACCCTTGAGTTTGTGGCTTATATGTATTTTCTTGATGCAATTCATATATATTTGTGATGAGCTTATTGATTGTTGATATGTTATATTGCATTTGGTGATGAAAACTTGGCTTGATTTCATTTACAAGGGCTATATATATCTCTTTCAATTTTTTACGCCCGCCAAGTGTTCGATAAAACGTTTCAATGAAAAATTCATCACCTACACGACTCTCTCGATTTCAAAAGTCTCATATATTTATAGAGATCATGTTTTCTGCAAATCAAATGATTTTTCATAAGCTTCTACAAGTCGTATGATTCGACTCTTCTATTTGGTTTAAAAGCTTCAATGTTCAAATGGCTCGATACATCGGTTTACTTGCGCACTTTGATAAGAATATATGATGTATTTATCGTGCTAACATTCTTTTGATGATTCCAAAGGGGAGAAACAGGTTATAAGCTCTTTAGCTCAAAGAAGCTAAGATAAACTTAAAAAAGAAGCTAAGCTATGGCTTCATAAAGCCATAAGTTGTGGATCATATTTAGTCCACTTGGTGTATTATGGTTATGTATGAATCATGGTCCATTGGTTGTAGTATGGACTTATATACGGTTCTAATGATGTATCTTTGACAGGGGAGCTTTTAAGTTATTGATACTTAAGCTCAATATCGAAAAGCTAATATTTTAGCTTATGTTTAAGTTGCTTCTATATAACTCTTGTTGTGCATGTTGATAGGGGAGCATTTGCTATATGTGTTTGAATATCTCTACTCCCATCCATGTGTTTTTATTGCATGGAATGTTGTCGCTCTAACGGATAGTTCTCTTTAACCGGTAAAATTGTTTTGTTTTCAAAATCGACCTCATTAAAATTGTTTTGGTTTGTAATCATCAAAATTAAGATAAAAACATGTATCAAACAATCTCCCCTTTTTGATGATTACAAACCAAAACAATTTTAATGAGGTCGATTTTGAAAACAAAACAATTTTACCGGTTAAAGAGAACTATCCGTTGTGAGCGACAACATTCCATGCAATAAAAACACATGGATGGGAGTAGAGATATTCAAACACATATAGCAAATGCTCCCCCTATCAACATGCACAACAAGAGTTATATAGAAGCAACTTAAACATAAGCTAAAATATTAGCTTTTCGATATTGAGCTTAAGTATCAATAACTTAAAAGCTCCCCACATCAAAGATACATCATTAGAACCGTATATAAGTCCATACTACAACCAATGGACCATGATTCATACATAACCATAATACACCAAGTGGACTAAATATGATCCACAACTTATGGCTTTATGAAGCCATAGCTTAGCTTCTTTTCGTTAAGCTTATCTTAGCTTCTTTGAGCTAAAGAGCTTATAACCTGTTTAGAAATTTCAAGCGGTCGGCCGTGCATCAGGCGTCGGCCGACCTCCGGTCGGCCGATCGCCAGGGTCGACCGGTACCTGCAAGTGTGCAAAATCTCCCTGTTCTATTTTTGGAGAGGTCGACCGGCTAGGGGTGATGTCGACCGGTCGAGCACCCCCTCGACCGGTCGCCCCGTGTAATTTTTCAGTACTATTTCAAACGTCCTTTTGTGCGCGACCGGTCGCCCTTTAGTTTGACAAATACTAAAATATAACCGTTGTGCGAGACCATTCTTCCTTAAAATGTGGGATTGTTCTATAATCTGATTTTTGTATCCTTATGAGACAACCATATTTATTTTAATCTCTTTGTCTTATTTGTAGACAAAAGAAAACATGGAGGAGCCCATGAAGGAGCCTATGTTGGAGGAGCCTTTGGAGGAGCCTTTGGAGGAGCCTATGTTGGAATTCAAATTTGAAGGCTCTCCTATAAATAGATGAAAGCTTGAGGGATCAAATACAAGACTTGATACAAACAACAAGAGATATCACAAGCACATAATCTTTGTTATTCATTTCAACATTCTTGTTGTAATAGCCTAAGTACTATCACTTTCACATCTTGAGGTCTAGGCTTTCATTCTTGATTACACTTGCACTTTTGAGTTGTAATATTTTTCAAAGTGTAATCTTGATTGTAATTCATCAACCAAACACAAGATATCCTTGTGAGTATTCTTGTGGTAAGAATACACTTGGGTGATCTAGGTGATAGGTGTTTCAAGAGTGTGGTGCTCTTGAGGTGTTGAAGAATTTGGTATTCTTCAAGATTGAAGATTGTGGTGATCTTCAAAGTGCCGTTGAAGGAAGATTGTGGTAATCTTCAAAGGGAGATTGTGGTAATCTCCAAAGGTGGTGTTGGAGAGTTCGGTGCTCTTCAAGTCGGAAGATTGTGGTAATCTTCAAAGGGAGATTGTGGTAATCTCCAAAGGTGGTGTTGGAGAGTTCGGTGCTCTTCAAGTCGGAAGATTGTGGTGATCTTCAAAGGGAGATTGTGGTAATCTCCAAAGGTGGTGTTGAAGAAGAGTGTGGTGCTCTTCAAGGTGTTGTAAGTTGAATTTGTATTAATTTTGGTAATTAATAAAATTCTTTTTCTTTTCAAATCCATCCCTGATATCTTTGGGGTGGTAGAGGATTAGGCCCTAGGTGGGTTGAACCTCTTTAAATCGACGTGTGTTGTTTACATTCCGCACCTTATTATTGTGTTTGAGCTTTCGATTGTTAAAAGAGGGCGAAATAGAAAAGATGGAGATAATCTATTCACCCCCCCCTCTAGATTATCGTAGCCGCTTGGACTTACAGTATGCAGGCACACCTTTCGAACTTACATGATGAAATGTGGTTTGTCATTGAGGATGGACCAATACAAATAACGAAGGTGAACACATCTATCAGTGCTCCTACTCCTAAAACTGTTGGTGATGCACCAGAAGAAGAGGTTGCTGCAGCTACTGCTGCACGAGGTGCATGTGCTGCTGCTGTTGTACCTAGACCTGCAATGGTGGAAAAGCCACGATGCGAGTGGACTAATGAGAATAGAAATAGATACAACTTGGACAATGTTGCCAAGGACTTTTTGTATAAAACCCTCAACAAATCAATGTTCAACAAAGTCAAATCTTGCAGAACGGCTAAAGAAATATGGGAAAATCTAACTTTAATTTGTGAAGTATCTGATCAAATAAAGAAAATAAATTGACTATTTTTGTACAAAAATTTGAAAATTTCAAAATGCTTGCAGGTGAGAGTCTGGATCAGTTGGAAGCGAGATTCACAAAGATAACATATTAGCTCTCAGCTCTAGGAAAAGAATACACACAAAAGGAAATGTGTATGAAAATTCTCAGGTCACTCCCAGCTGAGTGGGAAATGAAGGTGATGACTTTGAGACATTCTAGAACCTTACATGAACATCCAACCTTGAGCTGTTCTCAGACTTTAAAGCCTATGAATTTGAGCTAAGAAGAAAAGAGCAAGAAGATACAGTTGTACCCAAGATAGCTGCACTCATGGCTGGCCAGTCCAAGAGAGCTGAATCAAAATAACCCATTGACCAAGAAGAAATTGCCCTTATGGTGAAAAGGTTCAACAAGTTCTTCAATAACAACTACAAGAGAAACAAAGGTGAATCATCCAGGAGACACTCAGCACCTTCCAAAGCAAGGGATGATAGACCACCAAAGAGAGTTGATCATCAAATGACTGAATATCAAAGAGCTGATAATCAGAGAGCTGGAAAAACAGACTTCTAGAGAGCTGAAAACCTGTGTTGGAATTGCAGACAACCAGGACATTTTGTTGTTGACTGTCCCTATCCCCCAGTCAACAAGTACAGAAATGAGGAGGAAAGAAAAGTCTCTAGAGAGAGAAGATAAGAAAAGAAGAAAGCCATGTTGGCTGCTGAAGCTGCTGACACAGCAAAGTGTAAGAAACCAGTTGAGTTAGACAACAGTGAAACGGACTACTGCTTTGACACAAAAGATGAGGCTATGATATGCCTGATGGCCAAAGAACAAGATTCCAATGAACAAGAAGATGAGGTACATTCTAACTCATCACATTCTAATTATGATGATAGTGATAGTGACACAAACACTTCATCACCCACTGATCTTTATGATTCATTAGGCAAAATGATGAACGATTTTGAGCATGTAAAAACCTCACACACGCTTTTAAATGAAGAAAACAGCCAGCTCAAAATCCAAAACTCAAAGTTGACTAAGGAGTTGAGTACTCTAAGTCACATAACTGCTGAGAACACAGAGCTGAAGGCTGAGATAGCTAAGATCCAAGTTGACTTAGCTGCAACTGAAAAAAAGGGAAAAAGATTTGAAAAATATGACTGCATCATTCACTAAGGCATATAGATCATTGGATGAACTTATGATGATTCAAAAGAAAAGTGGAGATAAGATAGGCATTGGATTTAATTCCTTTGCGCATGCCCAAACTCCAAGAGTGACAATGGAAAAAGGATCCTCAAGTAATGAGGTAGTCCAAAAATCCAAAAGTACCATATGTTGAACCCATACCCACTCACAAACACAATCACAACCATGTTGGCCTACGAAACAAAGGTAAAGGCAAAAAGCCAGCGGAGTATGTTGAGAGGACAACTGGAACAAAATTTGGAAGAGTCCATCAGCAGACTCCAAATAGAAAATATTCTGTGAAATCTAAACAGAACTACCAAAAGCCCCAGAGGTTTCAGCAAGAAAATCATATTGTGGGAATAGTAGACATTATCCCAGACAAGCTGATTGGAACAATCAAATGAGACATGAGCCTAGTCCAAAGGGATACAAGCCTAAGTGGAAAAGACCTCAGACTCAAAATAGGTCATCCCCAAGGCAAAAAAATCATAATCATCACACATATTCACCCAAGCACAAAGCTCAGTATGCACAACAAAAGTTTCATTACTATCCCAAAAAAGCAAATACACAAGCTCACACACAGGCGTATAGACAAAAGAGACCACTGTATGAGCCTAACATCCCTAAGTAATTTGTTAATGTTCATTATGATTATGGAACTGATAGGTGGAAATCTCTTAGAGTCAGACCATTTGGTATAGTAAGGTTAAATCACCTTATAGTGCTAACCCCTCAGAACCAGGCAAGTATGGGTACCTAAAAACTAATTTTCTTGATTGCGTTCAAGGAATAGTCATGCCAAGGAACCTGGTACATGGATAGTGGTTGTTCCAGACATATGACAGGAAACAAGAAAAATCTTTCAAAATTCAAGGAAATAAGAGGTGTTAAAGTCATATTTGGAGGAAATTAAGCTCTAGGGGAGATCAAAGGCACATGATCCATAAAGAAGAATGGACTAGAGATCACAGATGTAGCCTATGTTGAAGAGCTTAATTTCAATCTGCTAAGCATCAGCCAACTCTGTGACAAGGTCTATAAGATTCAATATGGGTGTATGCCACATCAAAGATGTTGAATCAAATGAAATTGTGCTACAAGGATCAAGGCAGAAATACATTTATGTAGTGGGTTGGTCAATTACTACACCAAGCACATGTCTGCTAACAAAAAGCACAGCCGGATCAAGTTGGTTGTGGCACAAGAAGCTGAGACACCTGAATTACAAGACAATCAACAAGCTTGCAAGGAGTCATCTTGTGAAAGGATTGTCAGACTCAGTATACAAGAAGGAAAGCATTTGTGATGCATCCCAAATGGCAAAGCAAATCAAGTCTTCTTTCAAGGACAAGCCAAGTCCTTCTTCAACCAAGATACTGCACTTATTGCATATGGATTTATTTGGTCGTGTTGAACCAGACAGTATTAGTGCAAAGAAATACACCTTAGTGCTGCTGGATGATTATTTAAGATACACATGCACCATCTTTATGTGTAAAATGAAGGAAACTTTGCAGAAGCTCCCGCAGCTGATGAGAAGAGTCAAACCATTATCAAGATAAGGTCTGATAGAGGAACTGAGTTTGTTAATGAGATTATAAGTCAGTATTACATAGAAAGTGGTATTGTTCATGAGTTGTCAGCTGCAAAAACTCCACAGCAGAATGGAGCAGCTGAAAGAAGGAACAGAACTCTCAAGGAAGCTGCAAGTACCATGTTAGATGAAGCTGTATTGCCTAAAAGATTTTGGGTTGGGGCCATTAGTACTGCTTGCTACACTCAGAATAGGTGTATGATCAATAGGCAGCTGTCCAAAATCCCTTATGAAATTTGGACATGGAGGAAGCCAAATGTTGGATATTTTCATATCTTTGGATGTAAGTACTTCATTCAACAATAATGGCAAGGACAACTTGAAAGCTTTTAATGCTAAAGTTGATGAAGGTATCTTCTTAGGATACTCAGCTAAAAATAAAGCTTTTATAGTGCTATACAAGATGACTATGGTCACAGAAGAGTCTATCCATGTGGTTTTTGATGAACCTAATGTTAATAGAGAAGACATTGATAAGTTAGCTGACAAGATGAATCAACCAACTATTCAGAAGAGTCCCTATGTTGAGGCAGATATCAGAAGACTCAACCCAGATGAAGATGATATAGTTGAATATCAGAGATAGCTGGAAAGTCTGCAGCTGAATGATGATGAGGAAGCTGTTCAAGACAACTTAGTCAGCGAGATGATCAATCCAAAGATACTTACTCCAACCAGATGTGAGATGGCTGAGAGACCATTCTCAGAGCTTGTAATTGGATATGGTGGAGAAGGAGTAAGAACCAGATCCAGAACTCAGCATGAAGCTATAATCACTTGTTTCATTTCCTAGATTGAACTTAAAGATGTGTGACAATCATTGGATGACACACATTAGATTCTAGCCATGCAGGAGGAGCTGAATCAGTTTGAGAGAAATAAGGTTTGGGAATTAGTTAAAAGGCCTACCCACCAAAATGTTATTGGTACTAAGTGGGTATTTAGAAACAAGATGAATGAAGAAGGATCAGTAGTGAGAAACAAAGTAATATTGGTAGCCAAATGGTATTGCCAAGAGGAGGACATAGATTTTGATGAAACATTTGCACCTGTTGCATGATTGGAAGTAATTAGGATGTTTCTTGGTTATGCTGCACACAAGAACTTCACAGTTTATCAGATAGATGTGAAGAGTGCATTTTTTAATGGACTTTTGGAAGAAGAAGTCTATGTGGAGCAACGTCCAGGTTTTGAGCAGAAAACTATTGGAGATAAGGTCGACAAGCTCAAGAAGACATTATATGGTTTGAAACAAGCACCAAGTGTCTAGTATGATACATTGTCCCAGTTTCTTATTGACAATGGATTCACCAAAGGCAAGGTTGATAGGACACTCTTTAGAATTCAAGATAGGGAGAGTATACTGCTTGTTCAAATATATGTGGATGACATTATTTTGGGATCCACAAACAAAAGTCTGTGTGACAAATTCTCAAATCTCATGCAAGGGAAATTTGAGATGAGTATGATGGGAGAGCTAACTTTCTTCCTAGGTCTTCAAGTCAAGCAAATGAAGGATGGAACCTTCATAAGTCAAACCAAATATACCAGAGATTTAATGAAGAAATTTGGTATGGAAGAGAAGTCATCTGTGAAGATTCCCATGAATACTTCAGTCAAGATTGACATGGATGCAGAAGGCAAAGTTGTTGATCACACAAGATATAGAGCTCTTATTGGATCTTTGCTCTATTTAATAGCAAGTAGGCCAGACATCACTTTTGTTGTAGGTGTATGTGCCAGATTTCAATTTACTCCAAATGAAAGTCTAATGACTGCAGCCAAGAGAATCCTAAGGTTTTGAAGGGATGCCAAGAAGTTGGCTTATGGTATCTAAAGGATGGAGGATTCAAGCTAGTTGGCTACTTAGACTCAGACTATGTTGGATGTAGAGTGGATAGGATAAGTACATCAGGTACCTATCAAATGCTTGGAAATAGGTTGGTTTCTTGGTTCAGAGAGAAACAAAATTAAATAGCTACATCCACAGTTGAAGCAGAGTAAATTGTTGCAGGCAGCTGTTGTGCCCAAGGCTTGTTAGGAAATTAATTTTTAGATTTTGATGAATGCCATGTAAAACTTAGAATAGAAAGTTGGCACCCCATTTTTGTTATAAATTGCATTGTAATAGATAGGGCTGGTCGAGCTGAGTTATGTCAGCTATGCCAGAATATGCAAGAAGTCAACCGGAGACTAGAAAAGACTCACCGTGAGGCGGTGAGTGTGGCAAAGAAGAGAAGACAGGAACTTGACTGAAGGTGCAACTGAGATGCAGCTAAGTGAAGTGTCAGTCAAGTCAACTCAAGATAGCCAAGTCTCAAGTTGAAGTGACAGATGAGTCATCCAATGATTGGAAGCTAACTCGAAGTCACCTGGGGAAGTCAAGGAAATGCAGTCAAGTCGAGATAACTGAAAGAGATCCGTTGCACAGAAGTCAAGAAAATTACTTAAACAAGTAATACTTCCATAATGCCTTTCTTAAAGTGCTCGATCCCGAGCGTCTGCAAAAGGAATAAACCAATGGGAAGCTCACACTTTGTGTTAGAACTCAAAAGTCAAGACTCATTCATACGAGGAAATGTCAATTCCAAGGACTCAACAAGACAAGCCAACGACCACAAGTGTCTTTTGAAAATTAACCTATCTCTTCAACGGGCAAATTTTCAAAAGAACATTATAAAAGGCTGAGGAATCTATTTGAGAAAAGGTTACCTTGTTACCTTGAACTTTCAAGCTATTATTCAAACTATAACCTACTCAAGTCATTCAAGTTCAATCCTCAAGCCTACATTACGAAGGAAATCAATCCAACACTCACCTGTGAAGGAAAGACGACTTCAATCAGTTGAAGAGAAAACATTTGAAGAATCAAGGGGTCTACATTCCACAAAGGATTGTAGAAAGGTTCAAGGTCGAACCGAGTCTCAAGTTTTTGGAGGGCTTCGTGATCAAATCCAAGAAGCTTGAGCAAGTGGGCTGTAGTAGCAAGCACCGCCTGTGAAGAAGCCGAGTCGTCGAGAGAAGCCGCCGTGTGACCAAGGCATCTCCGTGGTCGAGTCCCAAAGGATCAAGTCACCGTGTGATCAACACTTGCATCCGGACCGATAACCACTTTGTACATTGATCAATACTTAGTGGATTACTCCGGAGTTGGAGAAGAGAGGAGTAGAAGAAATACCCCATCTCCGAACCTCTAAAAAATTTATTGTTTCATTTACATTTCAAAGACTTTAATTTCTCGCATATTATTTCAACATTTCTTTGATAAATTTGCTATCCAATTGATAATCAACAAAGTGCTAAAACCAAGTATTAAAACAAACTTAAACCAAATTCAAGGATGTTAAGTCTTCCAATAAATCATATCACGATCAAGTTAAGTTTTAGACTAAGCGGTGAGTTATTCTATCAATAGCTCGAAAATCCGAGTCATTGAGTGCCTAACTATGCTGGTTAACTAACTTAGTTGTCCATCAAGGACTTAGCTGTGATGTATTAACTCTGAACTTTTAACAGGACTAAATCGAAAAATTGGTAAGGTTTATTCAACCCCCCTTCTAAACCTTACATTCATACCCCTTGGGACCTACAAGTGGTATCAGAGCGGTTGGTTCATTGAGCCTTCCGCACTGGTTACTGAACTAGATCTCCAAATTTTTCAAAGCTTGCTTTAGCACTTGATCTTTCAAAACTTCTTTATTTAGCAAAATTATTATCATGGAAGCAAATTTGACACGCATCCCTATGTTCACTATTGAGGAATTTGATGACTGAAAAATTCGTATGCAGGCTCATCTATCATCATTGCACGATGAAATGTGGATAGTGATAGAAGATAGGCCACTCCAAATTTTAAAGGTGAACACAGCTGCAAGGAGAGCTGCTGCAGCTGAAGAAGAAGAGGATGTTGCACCCACACCAGCTATGGTTGAAAAACCAAGAGTTGAATGGACAAATGATGACAGGAAAAGATATAACCTGGACAATGTGGCCAAGGACATTCTTTACAAAACCTTGGACAAAGTCAAATCATGCAAAACGGCAAAAGAAATCTGGGATAAGCTAACTTTGATTTGTGAAGGCTCTGAGCAAATCAAGGAAAATAAACTATCTGTTGTTGTACAAAAATTTAAAAATTTTAAGATGCTTGCAGGAGAAACCTTGGATCAACTAGATGCTCGGTTCATAGAAATTACCAATGAGCTATCTGCACTTGGAAAAGAATATACACAGAAGGAAATGTGTATGAAGATTCTAAGAAGTCTCCCAGCTGAATGGGAAATGAAAGTCATGGCCCTGAGACACTCCATGGACCTATCAAAAACATCCAACCATGAGCTATTCTCAGATCTCAAAGCCTATGAGTTTGAGCTGAGAAGAAAAGACCTAGAGGAGACAGTTGTGCCCAAAACAGCTGCTCTAATAGTTAAGGATGGTAAAAGAGCTGAGGTCAAGGAAGTCATTGACCAACAGGAGATTGCCCTGATGGTTAAAAGGTTTAACAAATTCTTCAACAAGAATTACAAAAGAGGCAAAGGTGAATCCTCCGAGAAGACACTCGGCTCCCTCCAAGTCAAGGAAGATAGGCCACCAAAAGAACGAGCATCAAAAGGTGGAGTATCAAAGAGCCGACAATCCAAGGATGGAAAGAATCGATCAAAAGGTTGAAAATCTATCTTTGAACTGCAGTAACCCAGTCACTATGCCATTGATTGCCCATATCCTATAGTCAACAAATACGGGAATGAAGAGGAAAGAAAAGTCTTGAGAGAAAGAAGACAAGAGAAGAAAAAAGCAATGTTGGCTGCAGAGACTGCTGAGACAGTCAAGTCAAAAGACACAACTGACTCGGAGAGTAGTGAAGCTGACTACTCAAGTGACTCTAAAGAAGAAGCCTTGATCTGTCTAATGGCCAAAGAACAAGACCAACCTGACCAAGAAGATGAGGTACACTCTAACTCATCACACTCAGATTCTAGTGATAGTGATTGTGACACACACTTCATCACCCACTGATCTTTATGATTCATTAAGCAAAATGATGAAACACTTTTAACACATTAAATCCTCACACACACTACTCAAAAGTCAAAACTCATAGCTGACTAAGGAGCTGAGTACTCTAAGTCACATAGCTGATGAGAATAAAAGTTTAAAAATGAAAATGCTAAGCTAATAGCGAGAGATAGTCACTACGAAAAAAGAGGGAGAATGACCTCAAAAATGTGATTGCCTCATTCACTAAGGCATCTAAATCTTTGGATGATCTTATTATGAGCCAAAGAGAATGTGGAGATAAGACAGGCTTAGGATTTAATTCCTCTATACCAAGTCAAGCTCCAAAAGTGATTTTGGAAAAAGGATCTTCAAGTAATGAAGCATCTCAAAAATCCAAAACTCCAAATAGTGCACACACATTCATTCCAAAGCACAACCACAAGCAAACTGGCCTTGGTTATAAAGGAAAAGGAAAACAAATTGATTGAGTATCTTTGAGAGGGCAATGAGAAGAAATCCACCGAGTTCCGGCAAGCTCCAAACAGAAAGTACTCAGAAAGAAGAAACAGAGCTACCAAAAACCCCAGAAATTACATAAAAGGAACACATATGATGGGAATGGTAGAAATTATCCAAGCCAAGCTGATTGGAACAATGTGAACTATCAGCAAAGACCTATGGAATATATGCCTAAATGGCAAAGGCCTAGAACTCAGCAAGGGCCATTCCAAAGGCAAAAGAGCTATCATCAGCACACATATGCACCCAAGCACTATCCTCAAAGATATTACAACTACCCAAACAAAGCAATTGCCAAAACACATGCACAGGCATACATACAAAAGAGATAGTTGTATGAAACTAGAACCCCCAAGCAATTTGCCAAAATTAATTATGATTATGGCACTGATAGATGGCAACCTCTTAGAGTCAAATCATTTGGCTATAGGTTGGTTGGATCATCTTACAATAGTAACCCCTCAGGACCCAGACAAGTATGGGTACCTAAAACCTAATTTCCTTGATTACAGGTTCAAGGAACAGCTGAGTGCCAAGGAACCTGGTACATGGATAGTGGTTGTTCCCGGACACATGACAAAAACAAGAAAAATCATGTCAAAATTTAAGGAAGTTAGAGGTGCAAAAGTCATATTTGGAGGGAATGAAGCTCCGGAGAAATAAGAGGCATTGGATCCATCAAGAAAAATGGATTAGAAATTACGGATGTTGCATATGTTGAAGGCCTCAATTTCAACTTACTAAGCATAAGTCAACTCTGACAAGGGCTATAATGTTGGATTAAATATGGGAGTGTGCCAAATCAAGAACACCAATCTAATGAAGTAGTGCTACAAGGATGCGGACAAAAGAACATGTATTTGGTGGATTGGTCAATCGCAACACCAAGCACTTGTCTACTAGCAAAAGCAGCACGAATCAATCAAGTTGGTTGTGGCACAAGAAGTGAGTCACCAATTTCAAAACTATTAACAAACTTGCAAGAAGTAATCTTGTAGAAGGACTTCCAGACTCAGTATACAAGAAGGAGAGTGTATGTGATGCATACCAGATGGGAAAGCAAATCAAATCATCATTCAAAGAAAAGGCATGTCCATCTTCAACAAGAATATTACACCTGCTACATATGGATCTATTTGGTCATGTTGAACCAACTAGCATAAGTGGAAAGAAATACACCTTGGTGGTAGTAGATGACTACTCAAGATACACATGGACAATTTTCATGTGTAAGAAGAAAAAAAACCCCGCAAAACTACCACAACTAATGAAGAGAATCTAAAATGAGAAGAGTCAAACCATTATCAAAATAAGATCGACAGAGGAATTGAGTTTGTCAATGGTATAATAACTCGATATTGTGTTGAAAATGGTATCGGTCATGAATTATCTCGCAAACAAGGACTCCACAAAGAAATGGAGTTGCGAAAAGAAGGAACAAAACTCTCAAAGAAGCGGCAAAGGACCATGTTAGCCAGCGAGGCGGGTGCGCTAAAAGATTTTGGGTTGAAGCAATAAACACAAAGATGCTATACTCAAAATAGATGCATGATAAAACAGACAAATTGACAAAGACTCCCTATGAGATTTGGACAGGGGAGAAAGCCAAATGTTGCATATTTTAGAATATTTGGATGCAAATGCTTCATCCATAACAATGGCAAAGACAATTTAAAGGCTTTTGATGCTAAAGTTGATGAATGTATCTTTTTGGGATACTCAACAAAAAGCAAAGCCTACAGTGCTCAACAAGAGGACAATGGTTACTAAGAGTCCATCCATGTGGTGTTTGATGAGCCCAATGTAAATGGAGAAGACATTGAAGAGTCACCGATAAGTTTGAATCACTACCATGCAAAAGAGTCCCTATGTTGAAGATGAAGCGGAATTATAAAGTCGATGAAGATGAGATAGTTGAGTCTCAAAGACAATGGAAAATCTGCGACTAAGTGATGATGAGAGAGTGATCAAAATAACACAAACTGCAAGACGATCAATCCAAATAACTTACTCCAACCTGATGTAAGATGGCCGAGAGACCATCCACCGAACTAATCATTGGAGATGTAAGAGAAGGTGTAAAAACCAGATCCAGAGCTCAACAAGAAGCAATGTTCACTTGCTTTATCTCACGGATAGAGCCAAAAGATGTGTCACAAGCATTGGATGACACACATTGGATTCAAGCCATGCAAGAAGAGCTGAATCAGTTTGAAAGAAACAAAGTATGGGAATTGGTTCAAAGACCTACCCTTCAAAATGTTATTGGCACTAAATGGGTGTTCAGAAACAAGATGAATGAGGAAGGTTCTGTGGTAAGAAACAAAATTGGTAGCCAAAGGGTATTTCCAAGAAGAAGGAATAGATTTTGATGAAACTTTTGCTCCTGTAGAAAGTTTGGAAGCCATAAGAATGTTTCTTGCCTATGCTGCTCACAAGAACTTCATTGTATATCAAATGGATGTAAAGAGTGCATTCCTTAATGGGTTATTGGAGGAAGATGTGTATGTTGAACAACCTCCAGGATTTGAGCAGAATACTCTTGGAGATAAAGTATACAAACTCAAGAAAGCTTTATATGGATTGAAACAGGCACCAAGAGCATGGTATGATACATTATCACAATTCCTGACTGAGAACGGATTCACAAAAGCAAAGTGGATAGAACCTTCTTCTTAATTCAAGATGGGAAGAGTATACTTGCTTGTCCAAATATATGGGGATGACATCATCTTTGGATCTCTGAGACAAAGAGCCGTGGGATAAATTCTCAAATCTCATGCAAAGCAAATTTGAAATGAGAATGATGGGAGAGTGACATTCTTCCTTGGACTCCAAGTAAAACAAATGAAGGATGGAACCTTCATAAATCGACAAAATACACCGAGATTTAATGAAGAAATTTGGTATGGAAGAGAAGTCTTCTCGTGAAAATACCAATGAATACATCGATCAAAATGGATATGGATACGATGGCAAGCACGTGGATCAAACAAGATACGATGAGCACTTGTTGGATCATTGCTCTATCTCACAAAGAAGCGGGCCGGGCGGACATCACCTTTGTTGTAGGTGTATGTGCAAGATTTCAATCTGCTCCAAAAGAAAGCCACATGACTACAAAAAAAAGAATCTTGAGATATTTGAAAGGAAGCCAAGAAGTTGGCTTATGGTATCCTAAGGAAGGTGGATTCAAGCTAATTGGTTACTCGGACTACGACTATCTGGATCTAGAGTTGGCAGGAAGAGTATCTCAGGTACATGTCAAATGCTTGGAAATAGATTAATTTCCTGGTTTAGCAAGAAGCAAAATTTAATAGCCACCTCCACAAAAGGAAATACATAGGCATAGTCAGGGCAAGTGTTGTGCCCAAGTCTTATGGATGAGACAAAGAAATGAGAGACTATGAAGTTGAAGAAAAGGAAATTCCAATCATGTGTGACAACACAAGTGCAATTGCAATCACTCAGAATCTTGTATTGCACTCAAGAACAAAGCACATTGATGTCAGATATCACTTCATAAGAGATCATGTTGAAAAGAAGGACATCACCTTGGAATATATCTCAACTAATAAACAGTTAGCTGATATATTCACAAAACCATTATGTGAATCAAGATTTGAAGAACTCAAGCATGAATTAGGGTTAATTGAGCTGAGTTGACACTCATAAGACTCAAAGAAAAGAGATGGAACATGAAAAGATGAAAAAGAGCTGAACTCTTGAATCAGCTAAGTGAATCAGCCGTATCGGAGAATCAGTTGCATCAAGTTAGCTGACAGCTGAGTACTTATGTGCAAAAAGAGAAGAGTTAAATCAGCTAAGGAATAAGCTGAGTCATTTATGAGCAAAGTGACAAAAACGCAGTCGTTTTTACTAAGCGGGAATGTTTTTTTTAATGACGTCAGCATAATTATGACGTGTACAGTCAAAAGCTACACACCAAGCTTATGATTGAATATAAATGCTGCCGCATTAAATGCAAGAAATTAAGTGCTAATCGGCGTGCAAAATCTGAGCCGTTGATATTGATCAAATTTCAAAAACCACCCGCACGTCTTCATCCGATTTTCTCTCACTTTACCAAAACTGTTCATCTCTCTCAAGAGCAAAGAAAGCATTTTTACTCTCAAAACCCTACAAATCTTCAAAGCCTTTTTTTTTCAAAGTTTCATTCGGTAAATCTTCGAGAAATGGCATCTATGTACGACTTCGTCAAGTTGGGAAAGCAAATCCACATGGGATCTACTGTGGATTTCAAAGGCATGATCAAACAAGGGTCGAGGCGAAACCCTTGTGAAGAAAATAGTAGAAGTTGGAGAAATCGATCAAACCCTTTTTGTCGATGAAGTTCGGATGACCTACGTGGAGGAGGTCGCACGCTTCTATGTGAACGCCGAAGTTCACGATGAGGGCATCAAGTCCTCTCGTTCACGGGAAAGACTTCATCATAACTGCCAAGGATTTGGCAGAATATTATTTGTTGCCGGCGGAAGGAGTGCCGGAGATTTATGAAGCTGATATTAACTTGGCTGCTGTGTGGAAAGAAGTAGCCAAACCCGATTATCTTCGCGAAGGTTGTCTACACAACACAACAAGAAGTCATTGAAGGAGGACTACCACAAACCTGGGACATTGTTGCCAAATACATAGACATCAAATTTGGAAGCTTTAACCAACTGTCCAAAACTAAGCTAATCGTAATGGTTGCGATCATTGAAGAGAAGAAGGTGAACTGGGCTGAGTTCGTATACAGCAGACTCTGCCAGAATATTGGGAATAAGTCCTTCAAGGAGGATGGTTCATTTGGAGGATCCCCGGGTATGGCCTGGTGATTGGCGGGAGGATGGAAGTTAAAGGAGTCCCTCTTCGACATGGAAAGGCGTTCCATGTAAACAAGAAAATGTTCCTTTAACCTTTCCTGAGCACGAAGAGAGGCTTACGCCAAGAGGGCTAATAAGAGTGAGGGGAATCACCGGCCCTGAAGAAACAGTTGTCTCCTCCTCTCCCCCCAAGAAGAAGCCGCCCTGCAGTAAAAGAAAAGAAGATCACGCCCCTGCAAAGAAAGAAAAAGAAAACAAAAGATGCACTGCCCCTGCCCCGCCCTGCGCACGTGAGAAAGGAACCTCAAATACCTTCTCCTAAGTTATCAAGAAAAAGGAGGATAATAAGCCGAGACAGCCGACTCCTCGAAAAACACAAAGCACCAGCCCCGCCGCCCAGGACTCGGAAGAAACCTTATCCGAGCTAGAAATCCCTCTGGTAAGGACTAAAAGAAGAAGACTCTTCAAGCGTTCCGAGCTTGAGAAACCGGCTAAGTCAGCCACTCAGCTGAAACAGATACCGGAGACTACTGGAGAAGTAGAGTCTCCAGAAATTGTAGATGAAACAGCCAAGTCTGCTGAAGCCAATCAGCAGAGGCAAATCAAGACACAGATTGTCGTCCGAATAAAATTGAGACACAAGAAGTAGCTGAGAAAGCAAACTCTCCTGTTGACAGGGTTGTATCCCCTCCTGCAACAGACGCTGCTGAGGGTGTCGAGCAGCAAAGTCTGCTACCCTCAATTCCTGCAACAGAAGGTTAGCAAGAGGAGAATGACGATGATCTGATGATATTGTCTCCACCTTATCCAGACATTCAAAATCATCTGTGAGAATGGAGGAAGTGGAAGCTAAGTCGATCAAGGAAACATTCCAAAGACCGAGTTCATTGAAGAAGAAGAGAAATGATGAACTTCCTCGACTTACAACAATGGTCCAAGCTCTTGATGAAGAAAACTATTTGGATATTCTAAAAATCTTTAAAGAGAATGAGCGAGGAAAGATTGGCGTAAGAGGCCGAGGCACGCGAGAAAGCCATATTTGTCCTTTCACTGGACCACTGATCATTCCCCACCCTCCGCTCGATGTTCTCTCCGGGAGTGATGATGATTTGACCTCCTGCCGCCGCAATAGAAGAATTGGAAATGCAGCAAGCCATGCAGAATCTAGATCTTACACGAGCAAAAGCTGATGGAAGGACCAGGGGAGTCTTCCAGATCACAACTGGAACTTGACCCGATGGGAGTGGTGCAACATATTGCCACTATTGTCACTGCCACCACTTCCACTGCTCACTCAGAAGAAGGTGTTAAGGGAATTGGCGATGAAACTGGGAATGTGGGGACCCCAGTCGAGCCAACCCCTAATGAAGGTGTCTTACCACCTGCCCCAACGGCTGAATACTCAAAGGGAACAGCCGGGAGTCTAGAGACGAGTGACCCCATTCCAAGTCACTCACCGGTGTGCCACCGGGGGAAACTCCCTCCACTACAAAGAAGGTCGGAGGATGCTGCGGTGACTCCACAATGAATCTTGGAGGCGAAGTGGAGAAGGAATAATAAATGGATACACATCAAGTTGTCATTGTGAGAGGCTCGCATGGATTGAGATCTCGGTCTCCGATGTGCCAATCGCTCTGCAGTGCCAATGACGCTAGCGATGCGCGAGGCACGAAAGAACGCCCGAGTTAACACTCTGGGCAATGAAAGTGCAATCCATGGAGTTGAGACTCCAGTGGATGCCACCTCAGAACACCCCAAGACAGCTGACACTGCCGAAAGGACTGTCCAATGCCTCACTACAGTTGAGATTACAGGAGGTAATGAAAGCCAACGGGAGGTTGAGACTTCCCGGGGTAAAGAGACGGAAGCACAGAACATCCCTCCTACTATCATTGATCCATCTGAAAAGGAGATAAGTGCTCTTCACGATTCCCAAGACAATCCTGATGTAACCTTTCTGGGATCTGAAGGTGAAGACGAAGCTGAGTCATCCCCTATTGCCGATCCAAAAGACTAAGCTGAGGATGTTCTCCCAAGCACGAGTAAGACCGACCTTAAGGCTACTCGCCAAACCTTTAATTTTGATGATGAGCCACCCATGCAAATCTCATCATCGTCCGATGACGCCATGATATGGCCGAGGACACCAACTCATATGGAAAAACCAAATAAGACCGACCGCTTGAGACGATTGAGGCTCGGCCACCGGGTCAACTCCACAACAGACCACAATGAAACAGAGTCAAATGCGTAGGCTCCCCAAGCTGCAACAGGATCGACTCCACTGGGAACTTCACGAGCACAAGTTATCATTGAGTAGATTTCCGTTGCCCGTGATGATCCGTTTGAAGAATCGTTTCCCTTTTCTCTAGAGCTACCTGACCTTCTTGAAGAATCAGCTAGAGATCAAGAATGTTTCCATAAACCTGATCCCGTCATTCCAACAAACACCATCATCCCAGCAGATTTCGACTTTGACGTTGCTTGGCCGCCAACTGAGACAGAAGTGACAGCTGAGGTTCGAGAAGTTTTCAAGGCCATATTTGTAGAGATATAGAAGATGGAGAGGCACCAGGCCTCATTGGACATGAGACTGGATAACCGAGATGCAAATCTTACTGCCGATCTGTGAGGAATAATTGTCAGGATCCGGGAATGGTGGCAACAACAGCAGACAATGCGCGTAGAACAAGCTCGATACTTCAGAACATTGTTTAATAAATTGCTAGTCTGGCGGGCTGAGAATACTGATATGAAAAGAAGAATGCAAGAAAACATCGATCGAATGCATGAATCTCACAACACAGAGATGCAGTTGCTGCGTGAATTTAATAAGAAAGAGCTTATGCGCGTGGAGGAGAACATGAAGAGGAAATTCAGCCTCCTCATGGCTGAAATGAAGCTGGTGATAGCTGAATCCAACGCCACCCACTCCAAATTCCGTGCGCTACTCCGCAGCCAGATTCGAAGCATAACTCGGCTATCACCGCTTAGACTTCATGATTGCTAGCTTGTTTCGTGGGTTCCTCTTCCTTGATGATGCCAAAAAGGGGGAAGAGGAATACCTAAAGGCATTGAAAGGTTACAAGAGAAGAATGACGCAAATTGTGAAGGAGAAGACAAAAAGAACTAAGAAGAGAGAAGAAGGGAAAATCATAGGGGAAGGTTCAAAGATATGACCCGATGATTGCTAAAACCCCCAACAAGGACTTGTCACACTAATATCATCAAAGAAACTCCTAGTGACTCTGCGCTCCAACACTCCGCAATACCCATGGCCGGTGCGAAAAATAGTAGAAGCGAGGGATGAAGGAGGTGGAAGGAAAGATGGATGCCCGAGTGACGGATATACTAAAACAATATGGAGGCAATCCGGTAGGAAGAGACACTTATGCCATCTCAGACACTGGAACTGAGCCAAGATCAGTTGATGAATTTAAAACGCTCGCATCCGAAAGTTACTTCACAAATATGTCCATGGCTCAAGCCTGGGATTTGTATTAGGAAAAAGGCCTCAAGCTATGTGAAGAAGGCGACAGCACCAGACTACTAGTAGTCACTCTCCGGGTCACTTTTTCACCACTCACCGGGAAAAAGAAGGCCCCATTACAATACACGCCCGAGGCAGAGGAAGAAGCAGTGGAGGAGGAAGAGGTTTCAGACCTAGACCTCTGCCCAAAAACATTGAATATATAGATCCAGGCAAGAAAGGAGGGATCTATTGGGCTGGATTCGATGAAGTAGCCAACATGCAAGTGGTCAAGAACAATGCTGAGTATGTGAAGAGAATCGAAGAAGAAAATAGAAGACAAACTCAGGTGTGGGAAGAAAGACAAGAAAGAAAAAGAAGAGATGAAGACAGAAAAGCATATGAGAAAAAGGAGTCAAGATGAGAAGAAAAGAAATAGATTAGAAGAAGACAAAGCCTGATGAGGAAAGAAGGAGGCAATAATGAGATGAAGTGTTGTTGTCCACCCCTTCATGTATTTTACTATGTAAATGCATCTTTATGTAAGTCTTCGTACATCGAATAAAATTGTATAATTTCAATACTTGCGTAGATATAGAATAGCATGGTTACCTTAAGCTCATTTTAAGCTCGATACACTTTGTAAACAACGTAAAGAACAAAATGTTATGATCAATAAAAGATTGATTCTACGCACACATTATGTGATTCTACATTGTCTATGTATCTTTCTTTGTTTAATTATTGTATGAATGTTTTAAGTTTTGGCATCATCAAAAAGGGGGAAATTGTTGGGAAATTAATTTTTAGATTTTGATGAATGACATGTAAAACTTAGAATATAAAGTTGGCACCTCATTTTTGTTGTAAATTGCATTGTAATAGATAGGGTCGGGTCGAGTCGAGTTAAGTCGGCTATGCCGAATATGCAAGAAGTCAACCGGAGACTAGAAGGAAGACTCATTGTGAGGCAAAATGAGTGTGGCAAAGAAGAGAAGACAGAACTCGATCAAGGTGCAAATGAGATGTAGCAGTGAAGTGTCGATCAAGTCAACTCAAGATAGCCAAGTCTCAAGTTGAATTGACAGATGAGTCATCCAATGATTGGAAGCTGACTCGAAGTCACCTGGGGAAGTCAAGGAAATGCAGTCAAGTCGAGATAACTGAAAGAGATCCGTTGCACAGAAGTCAAGAAAATTACTTAAACAAGTAATATTTCCATACTGCCTTTCTTAAAGTGCTCAGTCCCAGAAGCGTGTAAAAGGAATAAACCAATGGGAACCTCTGCACCTGTGTCAGAACTCTGAAAAGCTGAAGACTCATTCATACGAGAAAATGTCAATTCCAAGGACTACAACAAGATAAGCCAACGACCACAAGTGTCTTTTGAAAATTAACCTATCTCTTCAACGGGCAAATTTTCAAAAGAACACTATAAAAGGCTGAGGAATCTATTTGAGAAAAGGTTACCTTGTTACCTGGAACTTTCAAGCTATTATTAAAACTATAACCCACTCAAGTTATTCAAGTTCAATCCTCAAGCCTACATTACGAAGGAAATCAATCCAACACTCACCTGTGAAGGAAAGACGACTTCATTCAGTTGAAGAGGAAACATTTGAAGAATCAAGGGGTCTACATTCCACAAAGGATTGTAGAAAGGTTCAAGGTCGAACTAGTCTCAAGTTTTTGGAGGGCTTCGTGATCAAATCCAAGAAGCTTGAGCAAGTGGGGTGTAGTAGCAAAAGCGCAGCCGCCTCTGAAGAAGCCGAGTCGCACGAGAAGCCACCGTGTGTGACCAAGGCATCTCCAGATCGAGTCCCAAAGGATCAAGTCACCGTGATCAAGACTTGCATCGGGACCGATAACCACTTTGTACATTGATCAATACTTAGTGGATTCCTCCAGGAGTTGGAGAAGAGAGGAGTAGAAGAATTACCCCATCTTCGAACGTCTATAAAATTTATTGTGTCATTTACATTTGAGCACTTTAATTTCTGCATATTATTTCAATATTTGCTGATAAATTTGCTATCCAATTGATAATCAACAAAGTGCTAAAATCAAGTATTAAAACATACTTAAACCAAATTCAAGGGTGTTAAGTCTTCCGCTGAAATCATATCACATTCAAGTTAAGTTTTAGACTAAGCGGTGAGTTATTCTATCAACAAATTCGATCGAGTCATTGAGTGCCTAACTCTGTTTGGTTAACTAACTTAGTTGTCCATCAAGACTTAGCCGTGAAGTATTAACTCAACTTTTAACAGACTAAATCGAAAAATTGGTAAGGTTTATTCAACCCCCCCTTCTAAACCTTACATTCACACCCCTTGGGACCTACAAGGCTTATGGATAAGGCAACAGCTGAGGGACTATGATATAAAAGAAAGAGAGATTTCAATTATGTGTGATAACACAAGTGCCATTGCAATTACTCAAAATCCAGTATTGCATTCAAGAACCAAGCACATTGATGTCAGATATCATTTTATAAGTGATCATGTTGAAAAGAAAGACATCACATTGGAATACATATCAACTGATAAATAGTTAGTTGATATATTCACTAAGCCTTTATGTGAATCAAGATTTGAAGAGCTTAAGAATGAGCTTGGATTGATTTAGCTAAGTTAGGAGGCTCAAAAGACTCAATAAGCAGAGTTAAAGAAGGGAGAAATGGAAACCAGCAGAGTTTCACTTATTAGCCAAGTTAAACAGCCAAGACGACTAGTCAGCTGTATTGAGTTAGCTGCACAGCCGAGTGTTTAATAAGTTAAGAGAGAAGCAGCGTCAAGTCACTTATGAAAATAGCTGAGTTATTTATGAGCTAAGTGACAAAACGCAGTCGTTTTCTACAAGCGGGAATGTTTTTAGCTTGACGCCGAGTAATTATGATGTCGATGTAAAAGTCCGTACCCGTTTTACCCTTGATTGGATATAAGTGTGTTGCATTTAATGCAGGAAAATTAATGCAGTTTCTAAGACGTGATCTCAATCATTGATCAGTTTCATCTTTTTGATTCCAAAAGTCATCCCCTCATATCCCATATATAGAGAAATCAAATTTTCTCTCTCTTCACAAACACTCTTACTCTCAAAGCAACCAAGGCATTTTTTCTCTCTGCAGCCAAAGATTAAACCCTAGTTTTCATCCGTTCAAATCTCAAATCCAATCTCTGAAATGACTCCTTCATGCAATAATGCAAAGTTAGCTGAGAAGATCCACACTGGAGCAACTGTGGACTTCGAGGGCCTTGTCAAGTAAGGCGTGGACATGGTTGTTGCAAAGAACATAGCTGAAAAGCTTGAGAAAGCTGGTCTCAAGCAGTTCTTAACATGGAGTTCTCGCACACCTATCTGGAAGAGGTTGCGGTGTTTTATGTGAATGCCCAAGTTCACGATTAAGTTGATTGTTGCGGACTTAGTTGCTAATTGTTATCTGCTTTCTTCTGGTTTGAAGGAGATAACTGAAAAAACGTTGATTTGGTTGTTGCCTGTAAGGAGATAGCCAAACCTGAGAAAGTTTCAAAGCCCATTTATACAGCCAGGAAGTTGCTGATCAAAGACGACTACCATAAGTTGATGGACGTGGTAGGCAAGTGTGTTGACATGAAGTTTGGAAGCTTTAATTAGCTTTCTCGGACTAATCTGAAGGTGATGACGGCGATCTTAGAAGAAAATAAAGTCAACTGGTTGGAATTTGTTTTTGGCAAGCTATGCCAAAATGTGTTGAACAAGTCCGTAAGCGAAGATGGTAACTCTCTCGGATATGGCCTAGTTTTAGGTTATTTGTTGGAGGTGAAGGGTGTTCCTTTCTGGAATGGAAAACCTTTCCACGTGAACAAGAATATGTTCAGGGCAAATCTCTCTACTGCCCAGCGCCAAGCCCATGCAAGGGAGATGGATACCAGCAAGGAGGAATCAGTTGACCCTGTCCCCATGGACACAGGTGCTTCTGCAAAATCCCCTTCTCCTAAGCCCGTGCAAAAGAAGAAGAAAGCACCTGCTCCAGCCTGAAGTCGCCTTCTTCCCTACAAACAGAACATCCCAACACCGGCCCTCACAGCCGAGAAGGAATCTCCAGCTCCTTCTTTGATTATCAAGAAGAAGCGCTCAACTGTGCCTGGGAAGCCAGCTGTAGCCAAGAAATAGAAGATATGAGAGACATCTTTCATAGCTGAGGAGACTTAGAACGTGGAACTTGAAGTTCCATTGGTAAAGACAAGGAGAAGACTTGTGAAAAAGTCTGAACTAGCTAAGCCAGCTGAGTCTGGCACAGCTGCTGAAGAGCTTTTGGAGAAGGATGATGAGGATGATGATGATCTTGTTATGCTATCTCCTGCGTATCCTGATGTGCAGGAGAGGCTAAAAGTATGGAGATCCTGTAAGTTGAGTTTTGCCAGAGACCAATTCCAAAGCCCGGAGTTCATTGAAGAAGAGGAGGAACTACTGAGTTTCTTGGGCAACATTACGGTACGTTCAGCTTTGGACATAGATTTTTATACCACCATCCTTTATCAAAAGAAGAATGAGGAGAAGTTGACGAAAGGTGAATATCATTGAGGAATCCAAGAAACCTCAATCCCGCCCCTTTGATAATGTCCCCGAAAGTGCTTTCGAGTTAGCCAAATAGTAGTGATGAGGAAGAGATAGACTATGTTGATGCAGTAGAGAAGAATGAGCTGAAGCAAGCACTCAAAGAATCCAAGGAGTTGCATGAGAAGACTTTGCAGAGGGGCCCAGGAGATTCATCATCTATGCCAATCTCTCCTAGCCCTGACATTTTGGAGATGGTGAGGACCATCGATGCTACAACCTCACTTGTGCACTCCGAGGGACAGGAATCCAGGAAGAACGGCGATGAAGCTAAGGAAGGTGATGAAGAGGGCACCTTATCTGAGCCTACCCCTGAGAAAGGTGTTGAGACATCTTCCCTATCGGTTGATAACTCAATTGGACAAATAGCCGAGTCTCATGTTTTCAGTGACCCCACTGCTCGTGACTCAGATGGTGCGCCAGCTAAGAGGAAAACTACAAACACCATAGCCGGGTTGGAAGTGGTTGTGGGAGACCTTACAAATTTGAAAATTGGAGGCGAAAATGTGGAAATAACTGAACAGCAAATGGGGTTGACGAAGCTCAGACGGTTCAAACACTCTCAGCTAAAATCCCAGCTGCGTTGCAGGCCGATGAAGCTGTTGATGCAGCCAAGGCAAAGGATGGAAAGGAAGCCATGGCAGTTGAGATTGTTGGCTCTGAAAGCTCAATCCTAGAGGTTGAGACCTCAAAGAATGCCACTGAATACCCTAAAGCAGCTCAGTCTGCTGAAGGGAAAGTCCAAGACCATGATGCAGTTGAGACTGCACAAGGGAATGTTGAAGGCCCCACAGTGGTTGAGACTGCTGAGGGTAATGAAGGCCCAAAGGATGTTGAGACTTCGTTGGGTAAGACAATTGAAGAAGAGATGCTAGCTCCTCAAACAGATTCAATCGAACATGAAGAGATCAGTGCTCTACATGACTCTCAAGAACATGAATATGTGGAATCTTTGGACACAGATGACGAAGCTGAGTCCGCTCAACAAGATAAACCAGAAGAGGACCTAGGGGTTGAGGACATTGTGGCTAAGATAAGGAAGGCAAGCGACAAGGCTGCCATTTCCAAGTTTACATTCATTGATGGCCCACCCCCTATGGTGCCATCACCAATTAATCAGCTGAGGAAAAGGTAGCTCAAGAGGAAGAACAAACTGAGACTAATGAAGTTGTTGAGACAAGATAAGTCGAGGATAAGTCAAGGTAGCTCAAGAGGAAGAACAAACACAGACTAATGAAGATGTTGATGACGCTGAGAAAGTCAATTTGAGGCACATAGAGCTGAAGAAAGCATCAAGGGAAAAGGAAAAGCTCCTGAAGGAGAAGTGGGCGAAATTCCTTTGGACCGAGATGATCTTTTTGCAGACTACTTTCCACTTGTGGTGGAAGTGCCTTTGGAGACTAAGTTCGCTGCTGAAAGTGCTAAGTATACTATGAACATTCTTGCCGATGAATTTGAGACTCTAGATGATCAAACAGTAGTGTTGTTTGGGTTCGATTTTGATGTTGTATGGCCTGAAGAGCACTCGATTCACCGACTTACAGAAAGCCTTCAAGGCTATCTATCTTTGAAATAGAGAATATGGAGAAAGGATTTGCAGCTTTGAATCAACGGCTTGATAATCGTGATGCAACAATTTCGGAGACATTCGAGAACTATGCTCGTGGATAAGGAATGGACAAAGATACACTAAAGCACTTAGGCGTGAACAAGTTAGCAACTTCAAATTACTATTTTCAAAGTTAGTGATTTGGGGTTCTGAGAATGCCAAATTTCATCAGAGGCAGAGGGATCATGTCTTTAGGATGGACCAGTCATACAAAACAGATATGGAGTTGCTGAAATCTCAACACAAAGCAGACCTTCTCAAATCCGAAGCCAACATGCACACCGAGATGATGGTGATGAACGCGAAAATGAAAATAATGGTTGCTAAGATGAAGACTCTGAAATCGGAATTTAGGGTAGCACACTCCACAACCCATGAGAAAATGGACTTAACAAATGCAAAATCGGATCTAATCCTGGGAATACTCTCTCAGTCGACTCTCCCTAGTGATGATGATGCTAAAAAGGGATGGTAAGGGGAAAAGGGTGAAGAAAGTGTTGTGAAGAAACCTCCCTAAAAATATTCTTGCAACCCGCCCCTCCAACTAGCTCGACCACCGCCTCTCTCTGAGTCAGTTGTCGTAGGACTTATCAGCTGGAGAGAAAGCTAAATTAGCTTTCAAGAAGACTCGAGAAGTAAAAGAAACTAATTTGGCCAAGGTGGATAAAAGGCAACAAGGTCGGATTGAAAGTCTTAAAGCCAAGTACGACAGTCCCCCAGTTGGGTTACTCAAAGGCTCTCCAGCAGTGAGTTCCCCTCAGGAAATTGCCACTACAAGAAAAAATTTGTATAAACTGTAAGTCCAAGCGGCTATGATAATCTAGAGGGGGGTGAATAGATTATCTCCATTTTCTGATTTATGCCCTCTTTTTCGAATCAAACAATCCAAGACAAGTATGAAGGTGCGGGAAGTAAATAACACGCGTCGATTTATAGAGGTTCAACGCACCTAGGGCCTAATCCTATACCACCAAAGTATCTCCGGGATGGATTTCAAAAAGAAAAAAACGATTTTATTAATTACCACAATTAATACAACATCACCTTACAACACCTTGAAGAGCACCACACTCTTCTTCAACACCACCTTGGAGATTACCACAATCTCCCTAGAAGATTACCACAATCTTCAGCGGCACCTTGTGAAGATTATTACAATCTTCAACCTTGAAGAACACCAAATTCTTCAACACCTCAAAGAGCACCGAACTCTTTAATAAGAAGATTACCACAATCTTCTTGCACCTAACACCTAGATCACCCAAGTGTGTTCTAACCACAAGAACACTCACAAGGATATCTTGTGTTGAATGATAAACCCAAAAATTCAAGATTACAACTCTATAATGAACAATACAAATTTGAGTGCAAGTGTAATCAAGAATTAAGCCTAGACCTCAAGATGTGAAAGTGAAATACTTAGGCTATTACAACAAGAATGTTGACAATAAGAACTTAGACAATTTTGCAGATTTCTTGTTGTGTTGTGTTGTATACTCTCTTGTTGTGTTGCTTCAAATCTTCCTCTATTTATAGGAGATGATTGATCATGGATAGGCTCCTCTTGGGGATTGAAAATCTACAGAAAAATACAATTAAAATCAAGAATATAGGTGTTAGAAATCAACCCCATAATTTAGGGAAAAGTTGTCTGTTGCACAATGGTTAGAATTTGTTGTCAAAATAATAGGGCGACCGGTCGCGCACAAATACAGAAAATAATTTTACACAAAAAAAACAACACTTGGACTGGTCAAGGGGAGGTTGGACCGGTCAACCTAGGGTCCGACCGGTCGCCCCCCATAGGGACCGGTCACCCTGCTTCAATTTTGAGAAACAGAGATTATGTATTCTCTTCAAGCACCGGTCGAGCGGTCGACCTCCAGGGTTTTTCAAAATATCTCGTTTCTGTTTTCGAAATCAACTTTCAGACACAGGTTGCCCCATAAGGCGACCGGTTGAACACGAGACAGAAGTGTTGTCCATTTTTTATCGAAAATAAGCTCCAAGAAATACTCTGGAAAATTATTAAAAACATTTTAAATCGATCGGGAGTATTTGGACAACATTTAGAAATATTATTTTCGTGTAAAAACACAATAACACAAAATCATCAAAAGTGTTGTCCGATTTTTGTCAAAAATAAACTTTAAGAAATACTCCGAAAAATTAGTAAAAACATTTTAAATCATTTAGGAGTATTTGGACAACATTTAAAAATATTGTTTTGGTGTAAAAACAAAATCATCAAAATCATGATAAAACAATTTATCTAACAAACTCCCCCTTTTTTATGATTACAAACCAAAACAATTTAAAGAAGTCGATTTTGAAAACAAAACATTTTTTTCGGTTAAAAAATGAACTATCCATTGAGAGCGACAACATTTCGCGCATAATAATCACAAGTATGGGAGTAGAGATATTCAAACACATTTTACAAAATGCTCCCCCTATCAACATGCACAACAAGAGTAATAAAGAAGCAATCCACCAAAAGCTAAAAGCTCAGCTTTTACATATAGAGCTTAAGTATCAAGAGCTTATAAGCTCCCCCTGTCATCAAAACATCATTAGTCATGTAAATAAGTCCATAATACATCAAATGGACTAAGTATGATCCATAACCTTTGGCTTTTAATAGCCACATCTTATAGCTTCTTTCGTGAGCTTATTTTAGCTTCTTTGAGCTTAACGAGCCAATTTCCTGTTTCTCCCCCTTTTGAATCATCAAAAATAATGTTAGCACGATAAAAACATCATATATCCATATCAAAGTGTGCAATTTAACCGATTTATCGAGCTATTAATCATTAAGCTTAAAATTCCAAAAACTAAGGGAAAAAGTCGATCATATGACTTGGAAAAGCTCGTAAAGCTTATTTGATTTGAAAAAACATGATCTCCATAAATATATGAGACTTTTGAAATCGAGTGAATCATGTACGTGATGAATGTTTCATTGAAACATATTATCGAACACTTGGCGGGCGTCAAATAATAAAGAAGATGTAGATAGCCCTTGTAAAAATAACCAAGCCAAATTTTTCAACACCAAATACAATTATACACATATCATCCAACAACAATCATCATGCCCAACACAAACATATGACAATTCCAACAAAATATTAAAGATGAAGCACATTCTCAAAGGTTCAACCCAATTGAGATGAAGAAGAAGAATTATTACCAAGTAATAGGAGATGTTGGGTATCATGGATGATATACACATACTATAAACCCAAATATAATATACAAGAAAGAAATCATTTTGGGTGAGTTGTGTGTGAATTGAGCGAAGGGGTGTAAAAAGGATGAAATAGAACAAATACGTCGAATGAAGAACAGAAACACTATAACACCGAAATTTGGCACAAAGACGATCGACATCATGATCGACCCATTCGACCTTCTTGGTCGACCGAGCCTATGCATTTGATCAGTTTCTGTTTGATTTGATTTCAAAATGCGATTTTTCACCCCTAAGTTTTAAAAACACAAATATATAGAAGACCTCATTTAAAAATATTTTGAAAAGTCATTTTGACAATTAAGGCACAAATAAAACATGAATAATAATAAAATAAAATGCATATTTAAATAGGGAGATATGGTTTACCAATTACGTTATTTCCATGGGTTGTGTCTTTCCCACTGTTGATAGTATCTTCCTCTTTGAAAATCATCTTGTTGATGATAGCTTCTCTAATTATGTCCTTTCCACTGTTGATAGTGTCTTTCTATTGGAAATTCATTATGATGTTGTCTTCTCTTTGATCAAATGAGACGGTCATTTGATGTCTTCTTGGCGGTATGAATTTTCTTTGATTGTTATTCCGCCGGGTACCTATTATGACATTGTTTTGTTGTACCCTCAAGTGTTTGTGTTCTTTGGGATTATCATTGAGACTTTTAGGTCTCCAATAATTAATCAGGGCTATTTCTAGCCCGACAAGTATTTACCGTATGACCCTTTTTACCACAATAAAATCAAGTAATAATTTTAGGAGTATAATGATCAACATGCTTAGAGACTTGATTCTTTTTCATATGATCAACACCATTAGGCTTGTGATCAAGTCCTAATTTCAAATTATCACAACTATGAACATCAACAATTTTTGTCATTTTATCGGTTCTCAAGTAGAATTTCAATAAATCATTTTTCATGCAATTAATATCCTCAACAAGAGTACTATTTTCCTTTTCAAGATTTCTAACCTTATCAAGTGTGGTGGTGTGAGCACAAGAAAGTGATTCATGAGAAGTAAGTAATCTATCCTTATCATTTTTCAAAACATTGAATTCCTTTTTCAAATTTTTGTATTTAACAAGCAAGCTTTGGCATTCATTTTGAAGCTCATCAAAATTATTTTACAAATCACTATAATCATTTTGTAATTCATTATCATAAGAAGTAGAGGGATTAGAGCGTACCTGCCTTCTTCTTCGATGCCCATATTGTTCGACTTCATCATCAACGGAAGTAGTAAGAATCTCATCCCATGTTGTTGGATTTGATGTTGTATCCATTTGAGAGGTAGATGCTTTTGAGTTGCTCCTTTCGTTTGCATATACTTCTTCTAGTTTTCTCCATACTTCATGTGCCGATCGAATTCCTACAATATGATCATCTTCCTACAATAGAATCTTCATTTATGACCGTGTTCCAAATATCGAACCCGCAACTTTGTAAATAGCATTCCATTCTTTCTTTCCAAAATATATAATTTTTGGAATCGAATAGTGGTGGATTGTTGGTGGAGGAGCTGGTAAGATAGACTTCATTCGTATCCATTGATCGTTCCTCTTTACTCGCGATGTGGACCGAGCTTGCCAAAGAGTTTGGCTCTCATACCACTTGTAAGTCCAGCGCTACGATAATCTAGAGGGGGTGAATAGATTATCTCCATTTTCTCAATTATGTCCTCTTTTTCGAATCAAACAAGCCAAGACAAGTATGAAGGTGCGGGAAGTAAATAACACGCGTCGATTTCTAGAGGTTCAACCCACCTAGGGCCTAATCCTCTACCACCCCAGTATCTCCGGGATGGATTTCAAAAAGAAAAAAAGATTTTATTAATTACCAAAATTAATACAACATCACCTTACAACACCTTGAAGACAACCACACTCTTCTTCAACACCACCTTGGAGATTACCACAATCTCCCTAGAAGATTACCACAATCTTCAACTGCACCTTGTGAAGATTACCACAATCTTCAACCTTGAAGAACACCAAATTCTTCAACTCCTCAAAGAGCACTAAACTCTTTAATAAGAAGATTACCACAATCTTCTTGCACCTAACACCTAGATCACCCAAGTGTATTCCAACAAAATATTAAAGATGAAGCACATTCTCAATCGTTCAACCCAATTGAGATGAAGAAGAAGAATTATTACCAAGTAATAGGAGATGTTGGGTATCATGGATGATATACACATACTATAAACCCAAATATAATATACAAGAAAGAAATCATTTTGGGTGAGGTGTGTGTGAATTGAGCGAAGGGGTGTAAAAAGGATGAAATAGAACAAATACGTCGAATGAAGAACAGAAACATTATAACACTGAAATTTGGCACAGGCGACCAGTCGACATCATGATCGACCGGCCGACCTTCTTGGTCGATCGAGCCTATGCATTTGATCAGTTTCTGTTCGATTTGATTTCAAAATGCGATTTATCACCCCTAAGTTTTAAAAACACAAATATATAGAAGACCTCATTTAAAAATATTTTGAAAAATCATTTTGACAATTAAGGCACAAATAAAAACATGAATAATAATAAAATAAAATGCATATATAAATAGGGAGATACAGTTTACCAATTACGTTATTTTCATGGGTTGTGTCTTTCCCATTGTTGTTAGTATCTTCCTCTTTGAAAATCATCTTGTTGATGATAGCTTCTCCTATTATGTCCTTTCCATTGTTGATAGTGTCTTTCTCTTGGAAATTCATTATGATGTTGTCTTCCCTTTGAGCAAATGAGACGGTCATTTGATGTCTTCTTGGCGGTATGAATTTTCTTTGATTGTTATTCCGCCGGGTACCTATTGTGACATTGTTTTGTTGTACCCTCAAGTGTTTGTGTTCTTTGGGATTATCTTTGAGACTTTTAGGTCTCCAATAATTAATCAGGGCTATTTCTAGCCCGACAAGTATTTACCGTATGACCCTTTTTACCACAATAAAAGCAAGTAATAATTTTAGGAGTATAATGATCAACATGCTTAGAGACTTGATTCTTTTTCATATGATCAACACCATTAGGCTTGTGATCAAGTCCTAATTTCAAATTATCACGACTATGAACATCAACAATTTTGGTCATTTTATCGGTTCTCAAGTAGAATTTCAATAAATCATTTTTCATGCAATTAATATCCTCAACAAGAGTACTATTTTCCTTTTCAAGATTTCTAACCTTATCAAGTGTGGTGGTGTGAGCACAAGAAAGTGATTCATGAGAAGTAAGTAATCTATCCTTATCATTTTTCAAAACATTGAATTCCTTTTTCAAATTTTTGTATTTAACAAGCAAGCTTTGGCATTCATTTTGAAGCTCATCAAAATTATTTTACAAATCACTATAATCATTTTGTAATTCATTATCATAAGAAGTAGAGGGATTAGAGCGTACCTCGTCTTCTTCTTCGATGCCCATATTGTTCGACTTCATCATCAACGGAAGTAGTAAGAATCTCATCCCATGTTGTTGGATTTGATGTTGTATCCATTTGAGAGGTAGATGCTTTTGAGTTGCTCCTTTCGTTTGCATATACTTCTTCTAGTTTTCTCCATACTTCATGTGCCGATCGAATTCCTACAATATGATCATCTTCCTACAATAGAATCTTCATTTATGACCGTGTTCCAAATATCGAACCCGCAACTTTGTAAATAGCATTCCATTCTTTCTTTCCAAAATATATAATTTTTGGAATCGAATAGTGGTGGATTGTTGGTGGAGGAGCTGGTAAGATAGACTTCATTCGTATCCATTGATCGTTCCTCTTTACTCGCGATGTGGACCGAGCTTGCCAAAGAGTTTGGCTCTCATACCACTTGTAAGTCCAAGCGGCTACGATAATCTAGAGGGGGGTGAATAGATTATCTCCATTTTCTCAATTATGCCCTCTTTTTCGAATCAAACAAGCCAAGACAAGTATGAAGGTGCGGGAAGTAAATAACACGCGCCGATTTCTAGAGGTTCAACCCACCTAGGGCCTAATCCTCTACCACCCCAAAGATTCTCTGGGATGGATTTCAAAAAAGAAAAAGATTTTATTAATTACCAAAATTAATACAACATCACCTTACAACACCTTGAAGACAACCACACTCTTCTTTCAACACCACCTTGGAGATTACCACAATCTCCCCTAGAAGATTACCACAATCTTCAATCGCACCTTGTGAAGATTACCACAATCTTCAACCTTGAAGAACACCAAATTCTTCAACACCTCAAAGAGCACTAAACTCTTTAATAAGAAGATTACCACAATCTTCTTGCACCTAACACCTAGATCACCTGCGTATTCTTACCACAAGAACACTCATAAAGATATCTTGTGTTGAATGATGAACCCAAAATTCAAGATTACAACTCTATAAGGAACAATACAAATTTGAGTGCAAGTGTAATCAAGAATTAGGCCTAGACCTCAAGATGTGAAAGTGAAATACTTAAAGCTATTACAACAAGAATGTTGACAATAAGAACTTAGACAATTTTGCGATTTCTTGTTGTGTTATGTTGTATACTCTCTTTTTGTGTTGCTTCAAATCTTCCTCTATTTATAGGTGATGATTGATCATGGATAGGCTCCTCTTGGGGATTGAAAATCTACAAAAATACAATTAAAATCAAGAATATAGTTGTTGGAAATCAACCCCATAATTTAGGGAAAAGTTGTCTGGCCGACAACTGTTAGAATTTGTCAAAACAATAGGGCGACGGTCACACAAAATACATAAAATAATTTTATACAGCAAAACAACACTTGACCGCCCAGGGGTTGGACCGTCGACCTAGGGTCCGACCGGTCGCCTGCTTCAATTTTGAGAAACAGAGATTTTGTATTCTCTTCAGGCACCAGTCGACCTCTAGGGTTTTTCAAAACGTCTTGTTTCTATTTTGGAAATCAACTTTCAGACACAGATTGCCCTATAGGGCGACCGGTTGAACACGAGACAGAAGTGTTGTCCAATTTTTATCGAAAATAAACTCCAAAAATACTCCGTAAAATTAGTAAAAATATTTTAAATCGATCGAGAGTATTTGGACAACACTTAGAAACATTATTTTTGTGTAAAAACACATTAGCACAAAATCATCAAAAGTGTTGTCCGATTTTTGTCAAAAATAAACTTTAAGAAATACTCCGAAAAATTAGTAAAATCATTTTAAATCATTTAGGAGTATTTGGACAACATTTAAAAATATTGTTTTGTGTAAAACAAAATCATCAAAATCATGATAAAACCATTTAACTAACATAGACATCACCCAAAAGACATCATTTTCCCGATTATAATGTTGTCTAATGAGTTTTGACATCGGGTTTTTAGAAAACCGATGTGTATGAGCGAATTTTTCCGCTACTAGACATCGGTTTTACTACACCGATGTCTAAGCCGATTTTTCCTTAGGAATTTCGAATGTTTCAGTTCCAAGGATTTTTCAAGAGAATGACTCTAAAGGAGATGTGGGATTTGTACTGGGAGAAGGGTTTGGAACTTTGTCAAACAATGAGAAGCGGCAGACTCTAGTAGTAGTCAAAAACTTCAAGGGCACAACTCGTGACAAGACACTCCGAGAGTAGTAGACTCGGACAAGGAAGGGAAAGAATGAGGGGAAGAGGCGGGGGCACTCCACCATCGGCCAAGAAACAGTCAATATATTAATCCCCAGAAGAAAGAATTGTTATACTGAGTTGTTTTTTAAATCTTTGGTTTGAAATTAGTTAAAAACTTTAAAAAAATATTGAATTCTATTCAACCCCCTCTCATTCTAGACTTTATCATGACACTTTTGAGACCTACACCAAGCCATGACAGAATTGGTCATCTCATCTTTAACCAACCCACCAAACTAGAAGCACCACCTTTGGAGAAAACAACACTAACAGCAACAAAATGATGCCCTACTATAGACTCAACAGGCACCAAAGAATGAAGAGAGGGATTGGGAAATATAGTAGGTTTATGTACAACATATTTAGGTAAGTAAACCTCCTTAATCAATCCAATCCTGCAAATCATTATCCATAATATTCTTCTTAGAAAGCTTAATTCCTTAGAATAACCAAATATTCTTAGACTTACAAAGTCACCATAGGATGTGTTGGGAAATTTATGTAATAGATTTTGATGATACCATGTAAAACTTAGATTAGGAAGTTGGCACCCCAATTCAATCAAATTAACTTGTAATAGATAGGTCTATATAAGTTTCTGGTAAGCGACCAAGTTCAAGATTGCGACTCGATCAAGATCGAAGAGAAGACACAACTATATGGCAAATGAGTGAAGTGTTGAAAAGTATCGATCCAAGTGACGAAAAAGTTGTCTCAATCACCGACCGACAAAGAAAGTCATTCCAAAATCATTGGAGTTGATTGTCAAATGGGCTATGAAGCGTAAAGGATCAAAGAAAGTCAAGAGATCCGTTGTCACAAAGTCAAAAGTTTGATGGAAATAGGCATGTGTCGATCGCCCACCTTAAAGTTGTTTTCCGAAAGAGTGCAATTAGCAAGGAACCAATGAGAAGTACTAAAACCTCGCAGAGATTACTGGAAAGGCAGCAGAGCATTAAATTCAAGGTGCATACCACATCAAAGCCGCAAGACAAGACAAGCCATCGACCTAGAAATAGAGTTTGAAAATGCATCTATCTCTTCCACGGATACATTTTGAAATCGCCACTATAAAAGGCCGAGGAATTTTAAGAGAGAAAACACTTATGCAATCGAAGATACACAAGAAAAATCAAGCAAAGCAATATCTCTCAAGCATTCAAATATTATCCTCAAGCCTAAATACAAAGCAAATTGATCCAACACACTCAGCTGAATGAAAGACAACTTCATTTGTTGAAGAGAAAACTTGTTTCAAGAACAAGGCGTCTACTCTCCAAGGTTGAAGGAGGTGTAGTAAGGTTCCGATCGACCCGCAGGTTTTGAACTTATTCGAGGATTGTGTGAACAAATCCAAAAGTTTGAAGGAGTCAAATAGCAGGACAACCGTCTTGTGAAGAAGCGAGTCCTGTGGAGCCGCTAGTCACATTTGTGTGATCAAAGTCATGCCGTTTTGATCGCAACCATTTTGTAACCAAGTCAAAGTTACACTATCGATTCCTCCAGGGGTTTTAGAAGAGTGGATTAGAGGATTTACCATATCCTCGAACCACTATAAATTGCTTGTGACTTTTACATTCAGCAAACTTACTTTATTGCTTATTACAATTGCTATTTGTTAATTTGCTAAGTCAACTGATAATAACCGAGCTTAAACAAGTGTTGTAAAACATATTCAAAATTAAAGGTGAAAGTCCTCCCCTGTTAAAACCAAGTCAACGGTATTTTTAAAGAGTTAACTGAATCAGCTGAGTTATACTATCAACAGCTCAGTCGAGTCTATTGAGCTAACTCTGATGTGTAAGTAAACTTAGATGTCCACCAAGGATCGAGCGGACTTGAGTCTACTCCAATTTATTAAAAGGACTAAAAACAAAAAGTTGGTAAAGTCAATTCAACTCCCCCCCCCCCCTTCTACACTTTACTTATCACCCCTTGGGACCTACAAGTGGTATCAGAGAGATTGGTTCATTGAGCCTTTTGTACTGATTATTGAACTAGATCTCATTCTTTTCAAAAGATCAAAGACTTGCGCTTTTAAAGCCTTTTCATTTAAAGCAAAATTATTATCATGGAAGCAAATCTAACTCGCATTCCAATATTTACTGTTGAAGAATTTGATGATTGGAAAATACGTATGTAGTACACCTTTCAGCCATACACGATGAAATGTTTACAAGTAATGAAGGTGAATACAACTATCAGGACTCATGCTCCCGAGGTCAGGTGATGCACGTAAGGAGAGGTTGATGCAGCTCCTGCTGCACGAGGTGCATGTGTAATAATGATTAGTGATTTGATGAATTTTTTGAAAAAGACAAAAACTCATGTCAGACAGTCTAACGGGCCAAATTCGTTACGGGTCCAAAAACCGACCACGACGTCATTGTAAAATGAATAGTAGCGTTTTATTAATATTCAGGGACCGGTATTAGTAGTCTTTCTGAAAAGTATTAGCAGTCATTCTGAAAAGTATTAGTACATAGGTCACTTGAAAGTATTGGTTTTATAATGTTGGACAGTGATATAGTATAACGATAGCGCTTAATAGTATCAGGTTATCTATGAAGTATTAGTACATAGTTCACTTGAAAATATTTAATAGTCCCTCTAAAAAGTATTAGTTTTTTCCGTCAAAAGTATTAGTAGTTCTTGTGAAACGTATTAGTAGTACCCCTGAAAAAGCATTAGTTTTTCCCCTGAAAGGTTTTTAATAATCCCCTGAAAAGTGTTGGTTTTCCCGTAAAAGGTATTAGTAGTCCCACTAAAAAGTATTAGCGCTCATTGAATAGTATTAGTAGTTTTCCCAAAAATTACTAATAGTTTTCCAAAATGTATTAGTAATTCCCTAAAAAGTATTAGTTTTTTTGCTCAAAGATATTTAGTAATTGAGGGTGCAAATTTTAATTAACATAATTATTACTATTAGCATGTAGAAACAACTTGATTTTGGCATATTTTTGTAATCATCCCTTTCTTTAATCAAGTTTTTGGATGATCTAGCTTGATCATTGTAGAAATAACATGAACTTATTATTTTATTTGATTAAGTTGACGCATGCCTGTTAACATGAATTTGTTTATTTGTTTGCTTAAAGTTGTTGCATCCTTTACTTGGATCATGTGATCCAATAATTTATTTCAAAAAGTCTTCCTGTAACACCAGAAATTTGGGAAAATAAATCCTCTAATTTCATAAGTTAGGGATTTTGACTTGACCAAATCTAGAATTTAATACTATTTAATTAATACTTTTAAGATCAAAATTTCCTAGCAAAATGATCCCTATATTAATTATTATTGTTTCCCTATTAATAATAATAAAGATATATGGAATAATATATACTTTTCATTTATATTATATTTATATAGTGTAATTCTTCATGTAAAAGAACAAAAATCTGATATATACATAAATGCATTACGTTAGTAGTTAATTAAAGTACTTAAAACCTACATTACTTAAACACCAAATTAATATATGCATTAAAAGTTAGTTTAATTAATACACAACATAATTAATATCTACAAATATAACGCTGAATATGTAGATATGTATATATATAATCTTATGGCACTTTCAAAATTTTCATACGAAAGGAAAAGGATAAGTATTCTATATAAATATTTACTATTTTTCCCTTTCATCTTTAAGGCCAAACCACTCTCTTCTTATTATATACTATTATTCTTATTCTCTTTGTGTGTGGAGGCCTCTTCATTTGTCCAGGTATATATATTATAGTGCAGTGTGTGTGTTTGTTTATATGTATATATACTAGAACAACACACGTGTGTTACACGGATTTGTCAAAAAATAAAACTTGTGTCGCAACTCTAATAGTTATAAGAGATCCAAAATACTAATTAAAAATACTAAAAAGAAATTCAAAATTTAGAAGAGCATCATACAATCGTTCACTTCAAATTCTAAAAACTTCTTTGTAAACTACATTATTTATTCTATTTGAAGTGTAACATCCTCGTCACACCAACGAATTTTCAAGCCATATCAGTTTTAAATGGTTGAAAGAGTGCAATTTCAATCTTTGAATGTTTTTGCGGAAAAGGAAAAAATCTCTAAAAAATTGTTTATTTGTGCTAATTTTTTATATTTGGCCATAGTTTGCTTTTACACAAAAGTTAATAAATTAGTTATGGTAAAAAGAATGAATCATTGACATGCTTAAAAAAAGATATTTAATATAATTGTTATACCCCCGTAAATGATTTAAATCGCAATTAAAAGTATAATAAGTATTAGAGATAATAATTGAAATTATATCCTTGGTTTTTGTATCATAATAATATTTAAATCATAATTAATTTGCAACCTCAAAAATAACTTCCTAATTTTATATCCTTGATTTTTGGAATTATTTAATTTGTTGATTAAATATTTGATTGAATTTTAATAGTTATATACGAAAATAGGAAATTTAATTATTATGTTGATGATAAATTGATATAGTAAATCAATTTATAATTGGAAGAATAAGGTAGTGTCATGGTTTGTCACATGGCTAAATATGAAGGTGACACATATATTTGGAAGAATAAGGTGTTGACACGTGTACCAAATTGTTCGGTGAAAGACATGTGGCGGCTTGTTTTTTTTTAGTATATAGGGTTGATATATATATATATATATATATATATATATATATTATAGTGCGATGTGTGTGTTTGTTTATATAAATATATATATATATATATATATATATATATATGCATGTCTACATATATTAAGAATAGTGCATGCATGTGTTTTAGATGTTATACAAATCTTCAACTACATATATATATATATAGGGAGGGGTTATATGAGACCACCTCATGCAGGGTAAGTCCATGGGACCAATCCTAGCCACATATCTAGTATTTTTAATGGTTGTGATTTTAGATTGAAAACCCGCAAATTAACACGCCGAGGGCAAATTTGTAATCCCACAAAATTCCCAACAAATCGGATTCTCGTTACCATTATAATCATGATCTTCTCCAATCCAAAAAAATCAGCGTGACCTCTTCCTTCTCTTCTCTTCCTTCTTCATCGAGCGCTTCGTGGAATAAGTTGAACCAAAGATCGCTTAGCTTGAGTAGAACACAATTTTGCTCGCGTAATTTTGTGGAGAATCAATCGCGTAGCATGATGCATGCGAGAAGAGATGAACAACATATTTGAAGAAGGATTTCTCACATCGCTTAGAGAAGGTATGTATGATATTGATCATATTATGTAGATATAAATCAATATCGCAATATGATGCTAGCTAATTTGCAACGCAGATTCATAATTCTAAAAAAACTCTCAACAAAACTCGTAGTTGTATATTTGCATATGAATGCACCTTTGTATGCTTACATAGTATCATTATACCGCTTATGAAGAGCATTACTTCGTTAGAGTGTTAAAAACGCAAAAATTATCATGAAAACGTGCTCTCAAAAATCATGCATGTGAATAATTGATGTGTTGCTTATGAAGGAAAGCGTTTACGCTTATGTAGTATTGATATGTTGCTTGTAAACACAAGTGTGTTTCATGATATTATGATTGCTTATGAAGATACTATGATTGCTTATGAAGACACCGAGTAATGCATATTAACAAGCAAAAAACTAAAAATAACTTATTGTCACCTATATGCCAGGAGCAAGATGAATATACCGAGAACGACTTGAAATATCGGGTGACTCTCTACGAAATACTGGATACCCGAATGTGAACAACAAATCAAACCTAAACAATCAATGGTCTTTGATAATTTGGTGAGGGTGCAATTCTACGAAAATATGGCCAAAGTGTTGGTTTTGATGTTCGAATAAGTACAACAAAACTCTTCCTGAGTGAAATAATACGCGTGCAATACATTGTATGCAACAAAGAGGGGTTCAAGCATGTTGCAAAATCACGGAGAGAGGATAACAAAGAAATCTAGCGACACCGGTGAAAGTTCAACCCGGACATAGAACCCGTGACGAGTCGGATGCAATGCTCGTTGTATATTCGAATTTGTTGAAAATGGGAGATACAAGGTAAAACACTTTGAGGAGCGCACACACACCTTCATACCGGATAAGTTCCGAAATTTTTGAAGGTTAACGAAACCTCAATTTTGGACACCAAAGAATTCATCATAAACTCGTGCGAAAGCAAATAGTGGGAATGCAAAATCTCATCGATTGTATACACAAATGGTTGGGGGTACTCTAACACAGTGCCTTGCAAATTGATTTTAAGAATTTGGAAGAGAGTTGAAAGCATATATTAGCGGCGCCGATGCACAACTAGTCATAGATAGGTTTCTCCAAGAAGATGGAAGTCGATCCCGGTATGGCGTTCAACTATGACGTCGACGAAAAATGAACAATTGACCAGACTATTTTGGGCTGATCCAATATGCGGATAAACTACGCCGCATTCTGAGATGTCATTTCATTCGATGCAACATACAACACTAATAGGTAGCTAGGCCTAACCAATGCATTCATTCTATTTCGTCTTGCTTGTATAGTGTTGACATGCAAAGATATGAAGAACATAATTTATGCATACATCATAATATCACTTGCTTGTGTAGTGTTAACATAATGCCTATAAAGAACATGTTTTACGCTTGTATAGGTACAAAATGGTGTTTGCTCCATTTACTCGGCATTGATAATCATAAAAGATGTGTAACTTTTGCATCGGGGCTACTACGAAAGAAGATGAAGAATCCTACGTATGGTTATTCCAAAAGTTTATGGAAGCAATGGGACGTGAGCCAATATACATTGTAACGGACCAAGACCTGCCGCGATGAAGAATGCGATAAGAAGGGTTTTCAAAAACACGATACATCGCTTGTGTATGTGGCACATTATGGAGAAGGTGACGCGTGAAGCTTGGGCACGCATTATTCAACAATGAATGTTTCATGAAAAGATCGAAAGACCTAGTCGGAATAATTGCATCGAACCAAAATATTTTGAAGAAAAATGGAGCAAGCTAATGATCAATACAATTTGACTTCCCATGCATGGTTGAGGAATATTTTTGAGATTAGACGATCGTGGATTCCAAAGATATTTTAAAAATGTTGAGTTGGGTGGACTACTCCAACCACATCAAGATCTCGAGAGTGCTAACAGATTGGTTCGGCATTTCACGAACCCCAAGTCAACTTGGTTGAATTTTTGTATGCACTATGAAAGTGCAATGGAGGCTCAAAGACATGCAAATGGATAAATTGACCAATGAGACAGATACAAAGTGTTCCGAATGCAAGACACCATTGGCAATTGAAAAGCACGCAGCGTTAATGTATACCAGGACGATGTTTTCCGTTATGAGTTCAGAAATAGTGGCATCGTGTTATAACTGTCTAATGTTAAATGTCAAAGATGCTACAGATAACCGTTCTTACCATATCAAAGACATTGGCATCGGGATGTTTACTGTTGTTTTCGATAAAAAAATAGGACTTCATGCTATGCAGCTGCAATATGTTCAGACAGATTGGACTGATATGCCGTCACATCTTGATGTTGTTCAAGGAACTTGACAAAATTCCGAAAAATACATACTCAATCGATGGGTAAAAATGCATCGGCTTCTCAGACTTTAAACATCGAATCACTTTGTCACTACACAAATGGGCGTGAAGTCGATACAACGTTGCAAAAAATATGGTCTGATTTCCATTGTTGTGCAAGGATTGCAAAAGGCAACAAAGAACAAACTGGAATCTCCGGGAAAATCATTCAAGACCACAAGCGATTGTTACTCATGCAACAAGGGATTAATCCAGTATATTGAACAAGCGGGCGTTCTTAGAGGACTTTGGTGGGACTACATCACAAGTTCAAGTTTTGCCACCAAAACAGGCAAAGAACAAGGGTAGTGGCAGCCATGTTAAAAGCTCTAATACAAAGCCAAAAAGAGAAAGCAATCAAGGCAAGCAAAAGCTAAAGAGACATTGTGGGAAGTGTGGAGAAATTGGGAGCCACAATAGCCGACCCGCACCAAGAAAGTAGCACAATACTCTATAATCATTTTCATTACTTTATTTCTTTAGATATCATACATGGATATTTTGTTACGTATACAATGTTTTTACGCATGCCGTGGTGATAAACTTCATATGCCATGAACTTCAATTACATAAGCAATGAATGACCGTTTCGTATGCGAGACACATACATTTTGCTTAAAATCCAAGAAAGCTAATACATAAAAACGTCCCCATATATTACATATGCAACAAATGTGTACTACATAAGCAATGAATGAACGTTTCGTATGCAAAGACAAATACATTTTGCTTAAAATCCAAGAAAGCTAATACATAAGCGTCCCCATATATTACATATGCAACAAATATGTACTATATAAGCAAGAATTGCACATGTCTTGATGATATAGGAAAAATTGTTTGCAAATTAACAATTATCTCTTTGTAAGCACGAACATACTTCTTCACATGCATACAAATTATGATTCACAAGCAACATATCTATTTAATAAATACTCAGACAAGCACATCTACGCATGCATCAAACTAGATGGTATTTACACAAAACATTGTATCTACAATTGTTTAATCAACCTGCAATGCTAATGTAGACTTTACACAAAAACATCGTACATACCCAAAAAAAAAAATGTACGATCCTACATACATGTTTATCAAAACATTTGCAAGATGAAAGCATAAAAAATACATAAAGGTATCTTATTCAAATAGAGTTGCAATATCACATTCAAATTCCTACAACTACTTCATCCATCGTGCTTTTTTGCCTCGAGAAAATTCTTCGCCTTGAGTTCGTTCATGTCACCAAAGCAATAGCAAATAAGCGTACATTTCGCCCACAGATGGATAATCAGGCAGATTTTTCTTCATCAAACCACTATCCTGATTCCTCATGCCTCCGCCATGTATGTTTTCCATACGCGCATGGCAAAAACAGCAAGAATCCACCTTATTATCATTGTCTCTCCACCATGGCCAGCCTCAACACTTTAGAGTTCTCGATATAACGTGCGTCAACGCGAACCTTTGGACAAAAAGTATCGGGCAAATATTTGGCGCTGCAAAGGTCACATCACATGGGCATCAAAATAACTTCATATGCACAATGTTTCACCTACATACAGCTTAATAAACACTACGGATGCAATAGATTTATATTATACAAGCAAGCATTGCAATATACATATGAAGTTTAGTACACAAGCGTAATGTTATATTACACATGCACAACAATTATCATACATAAGCAATGTCATTGTATTGCATGAAGATATATAAAAATAATATTCAAAAAGGCAGAGAAAGGTGCTCATACCAATTTTTCTGGAGGCATTCGACTTGTTAAGTTTCGTACCCTCCACTCAAGAATTGTCCAAAATGTGGCATTGCTTATTCTTGACATCGGCACACGACGAAGAAATGCTCGCTTTTACAAATTGGAAAGAAGAACTAATAACAATACACATAAAAATAAATTAAAAATACAAAACACCAAAATGTAAATAATAATATAGAAAAAAAAAATCTAAATACCAAATCAAATGTATCCATCTTTTCGAACTTGTGTCGCCAAATTCCGCATCAAACTCGGTTGTGAATAACTTCACCGCATCATTCGTATCCAATCGACCCTCGGCATCACAAATGAAAAATTGCCGCAATGTTTTGTAGGCGATTACATTCAACTAAGCATGAAAAGAAAAGTGGCTAATAATAAATACAAATGCAACGCGTCGTTGAGTATGTTGTTGCGAAAAATCTTCGTGGCGAACTCTTTGCTCTTTAGGGCCTCCTTGTGATTAAAGATCCTGGACCATATGTCTATAACGGCCGAGCACACATACTCCCCCTCCTTCAACGATGCAACATAATCTCTCACCAACTCGACGCGTCCCCATTCTTAAAAATTACTTCATACCTATTGAGTTAAAAAAAACAGAATGACACGACAATACACAATATTCTTCTAAAACTTATAAAAAATAGAACAAATATAAAACACATACTCATCTCGGACCTCATTTTCCAACAACCACTTCAAACAACAACTCATTTTTGTTCAACTTTGATTTCAAATCAATCGCTCACAAGAAATGGAGAAATTAGAGGGCAAGATTTTTTGGGAATTCTCTTCGTTGTATACTCAATCTCACTAACCATCTCATTGACATCCACGCCCTCCACCACCTCTTCATCCCCATTATTGCCTCTAACACCACCGCTCCCGCTGCAACATCCCCCTACATTACAACAAAAAATAGGATAAATATATTACACATTCAAGATTCCATACATTCACCAAAACTAATTTCAAATATAAGAAAAATAAATTTTCACCTGTTTAATCTCGGACCTCTTTCATGTTCAACAATAGTTTTTACGGCATGTCGCGGATAATTTCACGAGATATATTAACAACATTGCCCCATTCATCATTCCGTTCATCCCGACTAACCCTGAGACTAAACCGGCATATCCTCAATCGTTTTTTATACCGTCTTCTCCTACCCAAAGGCACGCTCGATATTTTCAATCGCCGTGATAGTCTCGCAGCTATTCCAAAAAGTTCATTCTCTTGAGTCTCACTCATCCAGCGTTATTAGTCGCCTCCATGCTATCCCGCTGCTCGTGAAACCAATCACTTCCTTGTTTGCTTCTTGAATTTTGTTAAACTCGTGCAACCCCGAAAATTCTTTTAGCGCATTCTCCAAAAAATGTTATCATGTCAACAACATCCTGTTGCAAAGACACGACAACTTCTCCAACATCCTCACAAAGATATTCCTAAAATCATATGCACACAAAACTTAAAAATTGCGGCCAACGGACATAAACAATTATTCAAACTACACATGCAATAAGATTGTACTACAAGCAACATGATAACTTAACATAAGCAAAGACTTTAAAAGGGTCATATGCAACAAAATAGTACTATATAAGCAACAAATATGAACTACACATGCATGTCAAAAGCAAATCTGTTGAGTTAAATTAAACAATCGAACCAACTTGTGTACATAAGCAATAATTCACAACTACATATGCACCAAGATTGTACTACACAAGCAACAATTTGCATTACACAAGCAACATACCAACCTTGAATAATCAAGCCCTTTAAAAGTTACATGCAACAAACTTAGGGTTACACAAGCAATAAACAACTACACATGCATGACAAAACATTTTTAACATCAACAAAAAACAAACTTGTACTTCATTAGCAAGAAATATAAACTATAAAGCAAAACAGAATAACTAAATAAGC